>JBBPBX010009335.1:10738-43244 GCA_038048925.1 Garcialebias charrua
AAGAGTACAGAAACTTTGGTCTTTGTCCAGCTGTTGTTCCTGTGTTGATGAATGTGGTGCTTTGTCCTCACAGCCTTTAGCTGATATTCAGGCCTGACTGAAATCATTTGGGGCGCTGCTTCTATTAATCAACACAGAGAGCGACTCTGAGACTGTTTTTTTGTTGCCACTCGTTCCTTAAGCTCCTTATTTTTCATTATTTCTCCACATATTTCCATGCTGATGTTCAAGTGTTGCCCACACAGTTTTATGTTTTCAAGTTCTGCAGTTTAAGTGATCTCAACTAAAGATGCAGCTTTTAGTATCCTTGCTCTCCCCCTCGCCATCACCTTCTTCTCATCTTAACCCACATTAACCCCCAATTCCAAATCTTCTTTTCTTTACATCACTCATTCCTAATTCTATTCTTATACCTCTTTTTTTTATTTATATTTAATTAATATACTTTTTGTTCTATTCATGCCTGTGACCCACCATCAATATCCAAGACTGACAATTTTCACTGGCATCATTCAAGTAGTAGTGTAAAGGACCATTAGCTTCACTACTGCTCATAATGTCAGCAATCATTGCCTTCCACCAGCCAAAAACCAGAATAAATGGAGGCTGTCAGAAAAATACTGAAGTGATTCATTTTCAAGCATTCCTCTTGGCTTTCAGCATTTTAAGGCTAGACTGCAGAATGCAGAGTGCACGAGTACCTCAGGTTTACTTAGGTAAGGTGCCATTATTGTCATTCAAAGAATCTGAGCTAAGACTTAATTTGGACTTGAGAATGACCACTGTGCTGCTTTAACAATAGAGGTGAGATGAATTGACATGAACTATAGCTCTTGTACCTCGAGCTACTTGGTGGCTAACAGTAGGTCAACCTGATTGCAGCGGGCAGTTCCTGGGAGGCTGGTCAGAGGGTGGCCAACACGCTGTTAGTTATGACCGCAAACAGGAGAATAGCAAATGTGCACTGTCACTTGTGCCAAGGTGAATAACTTAAATGCCGTTTAATCCGCATCCAGATAGAGATTTTAAATTCACGAGTTTCAGCAAAGTTGAGTGTTTTGAGTTTGTTTTTTATTGACTGATCATGCCATATGTTGGCAATACGGTTTCAACATTTGCTTGAGGAAATTTTCGCCTTTTTAACAAGAGTAAAATAGAAAAAAATATATATATACACTGTATATATGTATATATACATCACACTTAGCTGACAATACAGAAAAAATGATTACAGTATCAAGTACTTATTGAATATGTTTTGTGACATTAGGACAGCACAAGTTCCATTGGTTCACCTATTGGTACTGTATTCCATTATTTATTTATTGTTTACCCTGACTTAGTGTACATCCCCATTTTTTTGTATTATTTATTAATTTGTTTTATTATTTTATTGCATTTTGCACATTGCCAAACGGTGGTGGATAATGTTTTTTTTTTTTTTCTCTTTCTCGATGTGTGTGTTTTTGTGTGTTGTCTGTTGTCAAAATAACTAGTGTACCACAAAGCAGATTGTTTAAAACTTTCACAAAACAGTCAAAGTTAAAGTTTCTTTATTTGTCATACGCACCACATGTATACACAGGGTCACAGATACATCCAACAAAAGTATGAAATGTAAAAGAAAAACATTAGACTAAAATACGCTAAGCACTAGTAGTACAAAAACAATACGCAGAACAGCAGCACAAACATGAGTCTGTGTGAGCAGATGAGCATGCATGAACACAGCAACATGAAACAGATCAGCAGCAACATGAAACAGATCAGCATCAACATGAAACAGATCAGCATCAACATGAAACAGATCAGCAGCAACATGAAACAGATCAGCAGCAACATGATGTGGTTGTTCACTGCGATTATCCTGGTTAGAAATTCATGAGTCTAACAGCCTCAGGGTAGAAGCTGTTCCTCAGTCTTGTGGTTCTACACTTAATGCTCCTCAGCCTCCTTCCTGAGAGGAGTGGGGCAAAAAGTGTATGTGTTGGGTGAGTGGGGTCTTTCATGATGCAGGTGGTCCTCTTCCTACATCAATGTGTGGACATCTACAACTGAATACCTTTAGAAGTAGATCCACTGAAGATCGCAGATACATTTAACAGTCATCAGCAAACACTAAAACGGCTCTAACTCATGCCGGTTACCCACCGGACCCGTGTCGGGCGGCGGAAGCGGCGGAAGCGGCCGGTTTACATTGAAAGTCTATGTGGAGAGGCGTCGATGCGCGGCATATCGTGAAACGGTGCGTTTTGAGTGTCTGAAGCGGCACGGCGGCATGCGGCAGTTCCTTTCCGCGCACGCGCGCGTCCGAAGCAATCTACGCGTTAAGCAGCGTCTGATCGAAAAGTTGATATTTTGCGGCTCGACGTATCGCAACAACCAATCAGGAGAGCCTCTGCTATGTGATTACACAACGACAACGGGACTTTTTTTTGGACTTTTTAAACTTACCCCATGGAGCCTCCATGAATTGGAACCAAACTCCGGTAAGAAACTTGGCATTTTAAACAGTTGCTGCTGTCCGCTCCAGCGTTTGATCACCCCAAATATAAAAAAACATTTTAATCTCAACAAAGACTGTCGGAGCTGATTCTGCTCGTAGAAAACCCACTCCAAGACCCGGAAAACGAGCTAGACCCCCTCCTTTGTCTCCCCCTAGTGCGCGTCATCAGACCCGTCTTCAGTGGCTTTGTGGGAACGTGACAAGCGGCCAAAAGGGGGCGGCAGGAGCGTTCTGACAAATTAGGTGGGTACCCGGCATCAGTCAGCTTCTAGACATTGATGTAAAGTTTGGCGTGGTTGTAACTGAGAGTCATTCACAGCTCATACTCTGTGTGTCACATCTAGCTCTGTCACAAGATCCTTAAGAATGTTAGTGTCAAGGTTTGACCAAACTGGCTATAAACGATTGTGTTATGTTTAACGGACACCCAGAAGCAAAGACTGAGAGGTGAACAAACTCCAAGACAAAGAATAAGATTAAAGTGATTTTATTTAAAGTGCTCAGGAACCCTGGGGGAATATGGACAAGGATTAGCTGATGTTTTTCAAGAAAGGGGATGGTGGCTTGTAAATTGTAAATGTAAACTCTTGTTAATGAGTCCTGGAGGCTCAGTGGGATTAGCCTGTATAAATAACGGTTGAATGAAAATGGCATGAAGGTCTTGGTCTTACTTTATGAAAAAGGTACCGGTAGTAGTGTGTATGGTAGGAGGAAGGCACAGGGAGGCAGCTGAGCAGACTCCAGAAGATTTCAGGCATGTGAGTTTCACCACGTCCAGATACAGGTAGATCACGAGAAGATTTTTGCTGTAAGGCAAAGGCAGGGTCTTAAATGTTGAATGCACTAATGTTTGTAGTACATTACTGCCTATAGTCATACTACTGTTCACATTCACTGTTTACATTTATTAATACGGTTTACATTTATTACTACTGCTTTACATTTATTACTACTGTTTACATTTACACTACTTTTATCTACACTACTGCAGATACATATACAGCATTCTCTGACTAGCCTTATCTAAGGATGCCAAATGTGCCTTATGTGCCTTACTGCATATGCCACTTTGCCTCTATACCAACATCAACTACCTCATACATATACTGTGTACATTAACTTATATGCTGCTGTGCCACTCTTTGCAAATGTCAATGCTAGAACCTTCAGTTTATTTTATAGATATACTTTTTATACTTTTTATACTACTATGCAAAAACTCAGGACAGTATTACACTTTTATTATTTCATTTTATGCTTATGTTCATTGGGTGTTTGGTGTTTCAGGGGTGTTTGGTGTTTCAGTGTTGGTGTAAATTTTCATACTTTTATACTATTATGAAAAACTCAGGACAGTGTTACACTTTTACTATTTTATGCTTATGTTTATTAAATGTTTTAGTGTTTAGTGTTTAGATGGTTACTGTTGCACCGAGGGACTGAGAGAAACGCAATTTCGGTCCTGTGTATGTCCTGTACATATTGCAGTTCTGACAATAAAGTTGACTTTGACTTTAAATAACAACAATAAAAAAGGCTAGAAGCATTTCTACCATAGCAGGCTCATAGCTCCAGCTTTGAGAAGAGTCATGTGCCGCTCTTCATACTTCAGGTGTCTAAGATTCTTCTCAGCTGTGTCAGGTGCTGGTGCCCTCCGGTGTCTTCAGAGCAGCAGCAGCAAGACAGGAACTCCCAACAGATTGTTTCTTAAAATCAATATTATTTTAGTCCAAAGCTCTGGTCAGGCCTTTATTTAATTTAGGTTTTTGGGCCCCGTGATGTGAAGTTTCATCACTTTCACTTTACAAGAATGCTGTGGTTCAAATCTCGGCTGGTTCTGCTTGTGCCTGCGCGAGGGTTTTTTATCCAATTTCCTCCCACAGTCAAGAAATGCATGTTCAATTAATACATGATTCTAAACTGGCCGTCTGAATGTGCACATAGATTTCAGTGTTGGATCGGTGATCAGTACAACTTGTTCTCAGTACCTTGCCCAGTGACAGATGGGATACCCTCCAGCCTTCTTGCAAGCCTGAACAAGATGAAGAAGACAAAGAGAATAAACGTAAAATGTTTTTATATTTCAGATTAAGTTTAAGAACATATTTAAGAAATAAAAAGAGTATAGTTCTAGTGCTATATAAGATCATCATGCTTAATGCTTTTATCTTGTCAATTTCATGCATACAAAAAATGTTTTATGGTCATAACGTGTCAAGAAAATTATTCATCACATTTATAACTGGGACAATGAGTCATCCAACAATAAAGACACCATGACAGACATAACTTCCTTAGCTCTTGTCGCATGTATGAAAAATGTGGCTATTACGGCTATTGTCTATACTGCTAATATGGCAATTGTGGCTATTGGCAGGTGGTAGACTGAGGAAGTCCTCTGGATGGGGGATGAAATGTTTATCACTTAGATAAACTAGTCCAGATGACACAATTTAACATTTTTTGTTGTTGTTTTCTACCTGAATGGTAGAGCTTACAACTCTTTTCTTAACCACTTTGGCCTTGGTTGTCCTCAGGCTGTTTCTGTGAGTAGAAAGTTGGCCATCCGGCCTAAAATATTTGATTGTTGTACATGATGATTGCTTGTTTTGGATGGGTGTGCTCTGTTTCCCCGTTAAAAGCCTGCTTTTGAGATTCCAACGGGAACTTGGCTTGAAACACAGCATTGAAGGATATGGGACAGATCTGGTTGGCAGGATGTAGACTGAGGAAGTCCTCTGGATGGAGGACAAAATGTTTCTCATTTAAAGAAACTAGCCCAGATGACACAATTTAACCTTTTTTTGTTGTGGCTATTACACTTCATTCACAGTTATTCATTAATTATTACAGTATTCATTTTTCTGAGGCCTTAAAACTTGTTCTTGTGGTACGTAACATTTCACTTCTAAAATATGCATTACAGCAAATACTCAAATTACCAGTTGGGTATTTGGTATACAGTATAAAGTGTATTATACCATTTTGGTATTTTAGTTTGAGAAAAGTGGGCTTTATTTTAACTACATCAAATCACAGCAAATACTTTAGAAAATATTACAGTATATGTAAAGAAGCACACCTGCATCAAGTAAGCTTAAGAAGAAATACCACAGGCTGAATAAGGACATGGAGGAGTTGTGGAGAGTCAAAGCCTCATTGGTATAAGTGGTCATTGGTTCAATTCAGTTTGGTTTTCTGTAGCAGATTATCAGTCATTCAGGATATGGTAAACCCAAATAAAAGGTAAAAAAAAAGAAGAGATGTTTCACTTTCCCCTCAGGAAGCTTTCTCAATGTGAAACAAGTCTGAAGAGTCTGGAGTTATAAGTCTTTTACAACTTCATGAGAAGCATTGTTATGTACCTTTGTATCAAATGCAGTGCTGAAATCTAACAGGACAAGTATAGACACCAGTCCACTGTTCGAAGCTGGAAGTGGCTTTCCCCAGTGCCATTTCTCAGCGTCAGAGTCAGAGAGATTTATTTGTCATTTGCATCTCATGTGGTACATGTGGTGGAACTAGATTATGTACACAGGGTCCCAGTTACATCCAGTACTAAAATGTACGGTTAAAGAAAAGCAACAAGATCTAAGATAGGAACTAAGAAAAGCATCAACTAAATAATACACTAAGCACTAATAGCATAAAAACATTACGTCGAACAGCAGCACGAACATGAGTCTGTGTGAGCAGATGAGCATGCATGAACACAGCAACATGAAACAGATCAGCAGCAACATGATGTGCTTTTTCACAGTGATTATCCTGGTTAGAGATACATGAGTCTGACAGCCTCAGGGTAGAAGCTGTTCCTCAGTCTAGTGGTTCTACACTTTTTTTTTTTCATTTACTCTTCATTTATACAGGTAGTCCCATTGAGTCATGAGAACTCATTTTCAAGAGACCTGTTTAGGGAGCTAATGCTCAGGGGCCCAGAGTGGGGCGAATGAGGGTGGAGGCGTGGGTATATATATGTATGTATGTATGTGTGTGTGTGTGTGTGTTTGTGTGTATGGGTGTCCATTACCTTTTACCCGCTTCTTTCTTTTTGGGTCGCGGGGGTCACTGGTGCCAATATCCAGCTATCACTGTGCATGAAGTGTGGTATATAAATACTGTGCTTTTCAGTTTTTATGTTGCATGAAAGTCTAGTTTCCTCAAAGGATTGGGGTGGCCAAAGATTAATCTATGGTGACCAAGGCCCCCAAAGTTCATCCCCTGGCTCCACCATTTGTGCCTGGTGGTGGAAAAAATTGCAATCTCCCCCCAATAAGGATCTATCACTTTGCAATTTGGAAGTGTGTTCCAAACTACTATTGGACTTTATTTACAAAAATGTGACAATTAATTTCTGGCATTTTTTTTTTATTATTATTTTAATTTTATTTTTTTTATATATATTCAGAAATGTTCTAGTTCAGTTTAGTAGTCTAGTTTTATTATTCTTAGTAATACTATAACAAACATCTTCTGCTGCTCAAACATCATTTTTTTCTGGTTTTAGCTTCCACTCTGTACTGTTCATCAGAGCTCATGATTTAAAACGGCTTCTGTCACACACTGAGAATAATGTAAGCAAAAATTGAAAAGGTGTGAAACGAAAGCAGCATGAAGCTCTTAACAGCTCTGCTGTAAATGTCTGCCTTCAATTGTCACTGACCTAATTAGTCATCCTATTGACATATTTCAGTGGAGATTTGAGAGGATCTACAGTTGGATGAGTTTATGCAGAAGAATAATTAGATTAGGAAATACAGCGAGACATCTTGAATATCAATGTTTGCCATTATAATGTATTTTAGACCCACAAAGGCAAAATAAAGGTTTTAGATGCCATTTTGCTCTTGGTGAAAAACGTAGCATAAATTTATGTCCTTCCAGTCACCACATATTTTAGCAGTTGATGGCACATGCACACTAGATATTTGGAATTGTGAGATTGTATTAATAAACCAATTGTTGTTATATTAATTATTGTTAATAAGTAACATGATGCAGCAAATGATGCTGGGTTGGCTGTTGCTAATGGCAACACTAGTGATGGCAGGTGACAGGTGGGAATGAGACGATGTCAGAAGTGTTTGTGGTCTCCTGTGGTAAATACGTAGGGAGGCATGTGTTTGTGTGACAGGGCACGTACACACCGAAGGGTGACACTTGATCCACAAACAGCTGGACCTTTACATTTATTTATTGAACAAAAATATGAACGCAACACTTTTGTTTTGGCGCCCATTTTCCATGAGCTAAAGTCATAGATCTAAGACTTTTTCTATGAACACAACAGGGCCTCTATCTCTCACATAAAGTCCACAAATTAGTTTAAATCTGTGTTAGTGAGCACTTCTCCTTTGCCGATGTAATCCATCCACCTTACAGGTGTGACAGATCAAGATACCGATTAGACCGCATGATTATTGCATGTGTGCCTTGGGCTGACCACAACAATAGGCCACAGATGTTGCAGGTTTTGAGGGAGTGTGCAGTTGACATGCAGATTGCAGGAATGTCCATTTTCAGAAAATTTGGCAGTACATCCAACCGGACTCACATCTGCAGACCACATAAAACCACACCAGCCAATGTGTTCTTGTCCATAACACTTGCCTGCCCAAACCATAACCCCACCTCCACTTTGAGCCAATCAATTAATCAGCAAACTGCTCATCCACACAATACCATATGTCTGCCGTCTGCCCTGAACCATGAAAACTGGGATTCATCCGCAATGAGAACTCCTCTCCAACTTGCCATACGCCATCAAATGTGAGCATTTGCCCACTCAAGTTGGTTGCTACGATGAACTGCAGTCAGGTGGAGACACCTATGAGTACAACAAGCACACATATGAGCTTCCCTGACACGGTTTCTGGGAGTTTGTGCAGACATTCTTTGGTTCTGCAAACCGATTGTTACAGCAGCTGTCCAGGTGGCTGGTCTAAGATGAGCTTGGAGGTGAAGATGTTGGATGTGGAGGTCCTGGGCTGGTGTGGTTACATGTGGTCTGCACAGGGGTCTTGACTTTGGGTCAAAATTATCCCCAATCTAAAAACTATAACTTAAGGGCAGCAGGAGGGATAGGAAAAATAAATGGCACTTTCTCCCAATCCATCTATCCATCCATCCATTATCTTTACCCCTTCTTCCTTTTTGGGTCGTGTGGGTCACCGGTACCCATGTCCAACAGTCACTGTGCGAGAGGCAGGGAACACCCTGGGCGGCCGTGGTGTAGTGGTAATGGCAGTCGTCCCCCGATCGGAAGGTTGGAGGTTTGAATCCCGGTTCCTCACACCATGTGTCGTTGTGTCCCTGGGCAAGACACTTAACCCCGAGTTGCTCCCGGTAGGACTGGAAGGCGCCTTGCATGGCAGTCGCCGCTACCGGTGTATGAATGTGTGTATGAATGGGTGGATGGTTGGTATTGTAAAGCGCTTTGAGGTCCCTCACAGGGGGCTGGAAAGCGCTATATAAATAAGCTCCATTTACCATTTACCATTTGCCATGGACAGGTCACAAATCCATTACAGAGTACCTTCTCCCTAATTTATAGTTAAAATAATGCATTAGTTTGATCAACAATTTGCAAGTTTGCCTTTTTATTGCCCACCGTCAAAGATAAAAAGGGTGTTGGTTTCTGTTTTTTGTTACTTTTAAGACCTTTCCTGGTATAATGACCTGCCTTCTCAGAACAAGGAGTCCTCATTGGAATCAAAGCCTTGTTATAATATGGCAGGATGTCATTTCAAGTTAGGGTTTAGGTTTAGGACAAATCATACCAAACCAATTTATTTATAAATCACTTTAAACAGTGGCAGTGCACACCAAAGTGCTGTACAGGGACAGACAGACCAAGCACATAGCAACAGATTACAGAACAGGACACCGAATGTAGAAACAAACAACAACAAAAACAAAAACACAATAGAGGATAACAACAACAGCAATATGACCAACACAGTGTGATGCACACAGACTTAACACAGTTCACACAGTGCCGAAAACCAGGGAATAATAATGTATTTTTAAGTGAGATTTAAAAACTGAGGGAGGGGGCCTGTCTGACAAGCAGAGGTAACGTGTTCCACAGTCTTGGGCCTGCGACAGAGAAGGCCCTGTCACCTCTGCACTTGAGACGGGTTCCTGGAACTGTGAGGAGAAACTGGTCTGCCGACCTGAGAGAACGTGGTGGGACATACGGCTGGAGCGGATCAGTAAGATAGGAGGGGGCAGAGCTGTTTAGTGATTTATAAACATACAAGAGCATTATAAATTGGATTCAAAGGTGAACTGGTAGCCAGTGCAGGGAGGCCAAAACGGGTCTAATGGGCTATCTTTTGCTTGTGCTGGTTAAAAATTGGGCTGCCGCATTCTGGACCAGTTGGTCTAGCAGTGGAGGTCTGACTGAGACCAAAAAGGAGCGAGTTGCAATAGTCGAGCCTGGAAGTAATGAATGCATGAATTACTGTCTCCAGGTTATTTATTGTCAATATGGGCTTCAGCTTAGACAGCCGCCTCAGCTGGAAAAAGTAGGATTTAACAATCATGTTTACATGACTGTTGAGTTTCAAAGAAGGGTCAAGTATCACTCTCAGATTAGTGACTCTTTGTTTCACTAAAGGTGCCAGAACGGACAAGTCGATGCAGTGGTTGGTGTTTGTGTCATTGGGAGGGAACAACATAACTTCAGACTTCTTCTCGTTGAAACTCAAGAAATGTAAAGCCATCCAGTCTCTGATGTCAGCCAGGCAGTCCAGTAACGGTTGAATATAGCTAGAATAGAGCTAGTATCGTTAAGTCTGAGGGGGAAGTAAATTTGGCGGTCATTGGCAAAGAAATGAAAAGGCATGTTGTGTTTCCAGAAAATAGCACTTAGTGGCAGCAGGTATAAAGAAAAGAAAATGGGTCCGAGGATGGACCCCTGCAGTACAACCTCCCCACCCCATTTAAGCGCTGCAAAGGCTGAACTAAAATCTTTGATGGAGGCACAAGAGGACCTGTCAGCGAGGTAGGATCTAAACCATTCGAGGGCTGACCCTATGATGCCTACTGCTCCAACCTCGCAATGAGGATCTCATGGTCAGTCGTATCAAAAGCAGATGTGAGGTCCAGTAAGAGAAGGAGCACAGAATAACCAGCATCTGTGAATAGGAAGATGCCATTAAAAACCTCAAGTAGAGCAGTTTCAGTGCTGTGGAGAGGTTTGAAGCCAGACTGGAATAGCTCTAAGATGATGTGATCCTCTAGAAAGCATTTCAGCTGGGCCTCCTCTATCTTTCTAGTAGCCTGGTTGGAGTTAATCATTGGTAGTAAAGTGTAAATGAAAAGAACTGAATACAATGGCCATAGCAGGATAGAAATATAAACCTGTGTGCATGTACTGTATGTGTGCATATGTGAGCACATGTGTGTTTGTTGGTTGGTTGTGTCTNGTATGTATATGATGTATATATATATATATTAGGGATGCACCGATACCAGTATCGGGTATCGGTTCGATACCATGTGCGTTTACTCGTACTCGTACTCATAAAAGGGCTCCGATACTACAGGACCCGATACCAGTTTCATTTCATTTCATTGACTATGTAAGAGTTCAAATGTAAAACTTTTTTTTTTTTTTTTTACAAGTTTGGACATTCTTTAAGCCCTGAAAGTATGTCCAAACTTGTACAAAAAAATAAAATGCCTCTGCGCGCGCACTGAGCCGTGCGGCTTCGGCGTTCTCCTCCTGTGTGTCTGCTCCTCCTCTGAAGGCTGAGTAGACTCGCGCTTTGGTCCGCAGGCTGGAGCGCGCGTGCTGCGCGTGCACTGTGCCGTGCGGCGAAATGCGTTTACAGTGTCGCCTCTGTGTTTATGGTTGACGCACCGCGGCGTTCTCCTCCTGTGTGTCCGCTCCTCCTGAGTCCTCCCTTTCGAGCGACAGAGCGCAAGGTGCAACAATCCCCCTCCCCTCCTTTCTGACGGAGGCTCCTTCTGCAGGATTGAACGGAGTTCAGTGACAGCTGGGGTGACAGCTGAAATAAGAAGGTTGATTTTCAATCTGGGGAACATGAATAAGTAAAGTTAAATAAAATAATAAAATCTGTAGTTAAATAAAACAGGTTTTTGAGCTGCATGCATTCAACTGGACTTGTTGCTCTCTAAACTACAGTAGTTATTGAATCAAGTTACTTATGTAGGTAAACATAGATGTTTAACCCTTTAAAATACACTTGCTTGTTACTTGAAGCTGAATTGTTTAAAAACAGTTTGCACTTTTCAGAGAGCATTTTTAATAAACGTTGGCAAAATGTTACGATTTTATTTGATCAACAACACAAAAAAGTTTCAGGCTCAGGATTTTTTTTCACTTTAAGCCCTGTACAGATTACCAATACTGTAGTAATGTACTTTGTTTATTTATGTTTGAAGTGTCTAATGAAAATAAACAGTTTAAGTTAATTAGAATGATTTAAAAAAATATTAATTAGTACTTGTATCGGTACTTGGTATCGGCAAGTACTTTAATGTAAGTACTTGTACTTGTACTCGGTTTTCAAAAATCTGGTATCGGTGCATCCCTAATATATATATATATATATATATATATGTATATATCTGGATATATATTTACAGTTTATACAGATGTAATAATATAGGCACTTAGTCAGTTTACTGATCTTACCTATATTTTAGATGTAAATTCGAGCAGGGTTTAGACTGACACAAATTAACATCAAATTTCACGAGTTCTCTCTTTTTCAGTTTAATATTCAATAAATCTGTGACTAGGTGGTGAGATGTAAAAGACTAATGAAACGTTAACTTGTGTTGAAACAGCAGAACTGAATCATTTAATTAACAAATCCTTAAATTACATCACAACATATTTACATGATTTGATCGATCAGAATTTCCTATAACTAACTGTTCAGCAGATTTAAACATAGGAACAACAGCAGATTTAAACCTAGGAACAACAGAACACACGTTATGGGTCTTTGTATAACTTATCTCTGCAGGTACATAAACTTAAAGTTTAGTTAACTGGCTTAGGAGGATAAGTTTAAGAGGAGGATGGAAGGAAAGATAGAAGGAATTCGTTATGACTTAGGGAAGGAATGAAATTCAACCAGTATGACAATTTCCATGCGACTCTTCGGCTAAACAGCAGGTAAGCTGGTAACATTGACGACTCTTTACCCTGTCAGATGGTCATTCAAGAACGGAACTTCCTTGATGTCCGATTGAGAGAGGCAGACCAACCTAATGGTGTAGTCACACCGAACAGCGTTTTGGCAGCAGGAGCATCCAGTTTACATGTAAAGTCAATGGTGGACGCGCTTCCAGCCACGTCTTGGCGTTGGGCGTCACGTCGCGTGCGTGTTGAGCGTGCTGGGAAGCGTTTTTCTGTGCACGTGAACCGGCTTCAGCCTCCAAACCGCGCATTCAACATGCTGAAGATTTCGCGGTTCAAACTTTCAAACGCCGCTCAACTCTCCCTGATTGGTTGGTGTGTCAACCAATCAGGGAGAGTCGGGTGGAGAAGAGAGGGGGAGAAGAGAGGAGGAGAAGAGACGGGGAGAGTCCCCCTATGTGACGCGGAAACGAGGGTGCGCGCGCACTATGTGACGTATTGTTTGTTGGTCACAGAAAAGACCCGCGAGGTCGTGTACTATGGAAGAGAAACTCATTGTAGCTGTGTGTTCGCGACAAGTCCTTCACGACCAGTCAAGTCTGCTCAACAGAGACGGAAATAAAAAGCTCCTCGCCTGGCGGAGTGCGCAGGACTCTGTGCGCAGGACTCTGTATACCGGTAAGCTCCTCCCACACACCCAGCAGCTGTTTTGCGTTCTGGCGTTCTGGTCCAAGTAGGTCTGGACACCAAGTGCGTCCACTTGCGTGCGTGAGGAGCTTTTCGGAGGTTGAAAAGCTGTTCGGTGTAACCACACCATTAGAGGGTACCTTTCAGCGTCTTCTGCGTCCGCTTTGAATGGCAGCGAAGCGGCACATCCTGGTTGGTTTTTCAGAATAAAAGTGTTCTTGGATGAGAACACTCATTGTAGTCGGAGCTTAGAAGCTCAAAGTCGGTTTCCACTGCGAGCTTGCTGTTAAACCTTATTGAGAAACACAGACCTTTTTGTTCATGGTCGGAGGTTATCAGTTTCAAAGAGAAAGTTTACATCTCAACTTCCTCACCAGACTCACCCGAGCAGACTGGGAGTGAAACCTTAAGAAGGGAGGGTGAGCAACGTTACATTCAGTTACTCACATTGGTTTGTTTGACCAGTGAGAGAGAGACGGAACGCATGAAGTATCACTCAGGACAGGAGAGGAAGATTGTTTTCAGAAAAGAGAGACAAATAGCCATCAGTGAAGTGATTGCTGTGTCTAACTCATAGACAAAACTGAGAATTTCAACTTGACACATACCCTGAACTGTCACACAGTTTTAAGAACCATCGTTCTGCAGAATAAACCAGCATAGTAATGATCATTCACAAATTAAGAAATACATCAGCATATTAAGAGTGACAACTCATGCAAATAACAGATTATCATGAAATGACAAAAGTTATTCTGTTGAAAAGAATAGAATAGAATAGAATAGAAAAGAATAGAATATATCTTTATTGGCATATTTGCACCAAGGTACAAAGTTTTGCAATTGGCCTGCGCACCATCCGAAGAGGGACGTACGCACGGAAGCTGCAGCAGTATAAAACCGTGCCACCAACAATCAGATATGAAAAAGGAACATACAGTCGGGTAATCAGTGGTATTCAAAAAAGAATCTATCACAATTTGTCTTAGGACACTCCATGATAAAGTCTAAAAAACTCTACCAGCTTTAGCACGAATAAGACAAGACATGTTGCGTTTCATGGCAAGCAGGGAGATTGTCCGTGAAAATCATTTCAGATAAGCACAGTCTGTAGATGGCATTCAGCTCGGCTCCATTCTGAAAGCACACGGAGACCTCTGGGGGAGGGGGGGCAGCGAGTTCTCAACAGCTTTCACTCCAGGAGAAGATTGCAGACAGCCTTCTTTTTCCAAGGTTGCTCACAGTCCAGATTAGATTAGTCGCTTATTTATTTTCAGGCCAGGCTACAGTGTACTTTTGACTGCAGCCTTGAAGTCCAGGTGCTGTTCAGGTCCAAATCCGAATCATGTGAGGTTCCGAGCTACAAATCCCCTCTGTGCCCTGGTGGGGCTGTAAACGAGTCCCAAAGCGCACCGCAGGTCCGTGGCTGTCCGCCGCTGCTCCCACTTGCGGTTCAGCTTGTACAACAGCTGGCTTGTTGAGGTCATAGCCCGGATCAGAGAATCTTGTTGAGCAGGGAGTCTCGCCAGCGCATTGATCGCCGCGGCCGCCTCCCTCAGCTTCCAGTAGCAGAAAACATCCGCCGATCCCAAAAAGCAGAGCAACTGCCACCAATATTCCAATAATCCACAAAACTTCAATGTCTTCGACAGAGAGAACGGTCAGACACATTGGCCACGAGTCCATAGTGTATCCCACCGCATGCGTGTCGAAGGGGTAAGCCGCTTCTCCTGGTCCGGTGTGCTTCGTTGAAAAAAGTTTATCAATAGAGGAAATAACCCACGTAAATAAATCCATTCCAAATTGGTTAGAGTGAGCGCTGAAGAGTTAAAGACGAGACAAAATGAAAAAGCAAGGAGGAGGAAAACTTAGGGGGGAGAGGAGCAAAAAGAGATGCGACCTGCTTCGCCGAGTGAATTAGAACAAAATTTAGAGAGGAAAATAGTCTCTTGTAGTGATTATGTTCTTAGATTCAAACTAAATGGACTAAACTGTTAATGTCTGTTTAAATGAGAGTATCATCAGTGAAGTATCAGTGAAAAGGTGTCACTGAGACAGTTCAAAGAGACAAAAGTGTATCAGAGACCACGTTCTGGTCCACTACACACAGATATATACAGGTAGTCCCCGACTTAAGAGCGCTCTGACCTACGAGCGTCCGGACTTACGAGCTGGCGAACGAGAAGTAAATTTGTAAAAAATACAGCACTTTTTTGTGTTTTTAGATGAAAGTGTGTTAGCTAACCGTTTGGAAACACGTTTCCGACCATGTTTATGAACTAATATGAATGTTTTTGATGAAAAACGAGTGTTCGTAGTAGCGCTAGCATAAATGTTCCAACTTACGAGCGAAAATCCGGACTTACGAGAACACGTGCTTCGTGTTCCAACTTACGAATTTTCGTGTTACGAGCAACTCGCAGGAACGGAACTCGCTCGTAAGTCGGGGACTACCTGTATATGTATATATATATATATATATAGTATATATATANATGGAAGGATAGATGGATGGAAGGATGGTGGATAAAAGGATGGATGATAAATGGAAGGATGGATGGATGGAAATATACAGTAAACGATAGAGGGGTGGATGGATGGAAGGATGTATGGGTATATGGAAGGATGGATAGATGGATGGGTGGATGGATGGATGGATGGTAGTATGAATGGATGGAAGGATACAGTATATGGATGGATGAAAGGAAGGATGAATGGATAGATGATGGATGGAAGGCTGGATAGTTTGAAGGATGGATGATGCATGGATGGGTGGATGGATGGAAGAAAGGATGAATTAATGGATGATGGATGGATGGATGAAGGGGAGGATAATGTAAAGATGAATGGATGGGTGGATGGAAGGACAGTTGGATTGATGGGTGAATGGATGGATGGAAGGATGAGTGGATGGATGGATGAAGGGAATGATGGATAGATGGATGGAAAGATGGATGGATGGATTGAAGGCTGTATGTATGTATGTATGTATGTATGTATGTATGTATGTATGTATGTATGTATGTATGTATGTATGTATGTATGTATGTATGTATGTATGTATGTATGTATGTATGTATGTATGTATGTATGTATGTATGTATGTATGTATGTATGTATGTATGTATGTATGTATGTATGTATGTATGTATGTATGTATGTATGTATGTATGTATGTATGTATGATGATGATATGTATGATATGTATGTATGTATGTATGTATGTATGTATGTATGTATGTATGTATGTATGTATGTATGTATGTATGTATGTATGTATGTATGTATGTATGTATGTATGTATGTATGTATGTATGTATGTATGTATGGGCAAGACACTTAACCCTGAGTTGCTCCCGGTAGGACTGGAAAGCACCTTGCATGGTAGTCTGCCGCCACCGGTTTATGAATGTGTGTAGCATTTAATATATGTGTAGCACTTTGAGATTTTCAGTAATGAAAAGTGCATTATAAATTGAATTAATTATTATTATTATTATGTATGTATGTATGTATGTATGGATGTATGTATGGATGTATGTATGTGTGTATGTGTGTATGTATGTATGTATGTATGTATGTATGTATGTATGTATGTATGTATGTATGTATGTATGTATGTATGTATGTATGTATGTATGTATGTATGTATGTATGTATGTATGTATGGATGGATGGATGGATGGATGGATGTATGTATGGATGTAGGGATGTATGTATGGATGGATGGATGGATGGATGGATGGATGGATGGATGGAAGGATGTATG
This sequence comes from Garcialebias charrua, assembly GCA_038048925.1. NCBI lineage: Eukaryota > Metazoa > Chordata > Actinopteri > Cyprinodontiformes > Rivulidae > Garcialebias > Garcialebias charrua. The sequence goes on from JBBPBX010009335.1 coordinate 27,821, forward strand.
GAAAGATGGATTGAAGGGTAGATGGATGGATGGATGGAAGGATGGACGATGGAAGGATGGAATGATGTATGTACGGAAGGATGGATTGAAGGGTAGATGGATGGATGGATGGATGGATGGAAGGATGGATTATGGAAGGATGGATCGATGGCTGGTTCAACCATAGCTGAACAAGCCATCGATCCATCCTTTTACAGAGAGGTCATATAAAATAATTACAGTAATAAATTTGACAGTCATCATAAATAGGTAAAATATTATTTTTATTGTTTTAAAATGACTGCATGAATAATATTTTAAATAGCAAATATCTGTATCCATTGTCAGCTATTATCAGTGCAGGGTGGTGTGTGTGTGTGTGTGTGTAAAAGTATCATGTAGTAAAGACAGCAGAGTTATGTCAGCCTGCTGAGAGCTGGACTTTTTATTGGATATTAATGGCTTGTGGACAATGGAGCTGGTCAGCATAGAGAAACAGGACGTGTCTGCTTGGTGGTAATCAAATAATAAGTGTTAGGATCCGTTTTGTTGTTGGCGTGGTCGTGACAGCACAAGACACTACCAGCACACTGAAAGTAGCTCTTGTAGAGTTTTAAACTTGCATCTCATTAAAAGTAAGTTGCATGTATTCAGAAAACAAATCTGGTTTTACAGGTGATGTTGGAAAAAAAAAAGGTTTCCTTTAAATACAATTCTTGTACAGGTAGTCCCCGACTTACGAGCGCTCTTACCTACGAGGTTCCGGATTTACGAGCTGGCAAACGAGCAGTAAATTTGTAAAGAACATACAAAAAATACAGCACTTTTATGTGTTTTTAGATGAAAATGTATTAGCTAACCGTTTGGAAACAAGTTTCTGAGCATGTTTCTGAACTAGTATGAACATTTGTGATGAAAAACGAGTGTTCGTAGTAGCGCTAGCATAAATTTTCCGACTTACGACCAAAATCCGGACTTACGAGAACACGTGTTTCGTGTTCCGACGTACAAATTTTCGTCTTACGAGAGGCCTCGCAGGAACGGAACTCGCTCGTAAGTCGGGGACTACCTGTACTGTTGCTCTGGTAAACCTATGCAGTAATACTTCCTGAGCTACTGTTGTCTACACACATTTTAAAGTACAGGTAATTAGGATATATTAGATGAGCACATGCTCTCGTTGGCTTTTTAACTATCTGTGGTAATTTTAATATTAACAACTTACTTCATGAATATTTTAATGTTCAGTTTAATTGTGAATACATATTTGTCTTACGGCATGAAAAAGCAATACTCACTATCATCTACTGTAGATCTTTGCTAGTTTCTGAGTTCAGTGTTACTTTTTCAAAGTTTACAATCAGCAAAGCTTATTTTTATATTGTCTAGCTGAATAATTGTGTATTTTACTCCTTCTACCAACATTTGTGTTGTCTTTTTTAATTTTACACTTGTTCACTAGTACTCACATCAGCTTGATGTTTCCACACCGTCAAGACGAGAGGCTATAGCTTCTGCTTTGGCCAAAATCTAGTCATGATTTGTGCAACAGTCTGTGCTTTATCCAATTCCCTACAACATACTTCTACTTTTTCTTGATTACTTTAAAAACTGCATGAAAAGAGGAATTTTTAGATGAGCTGATCTGGTTACACCATAACCTGAACTATTAAGAAATATAACCAGTGAACCAACAAAATTATACCTCTGCTGTCAAGCTTTTTCTATTTTTGATATTTCAGTTTTATTTTTATTTAGACTGAAAAGTGAAATAACACAATTAATTAATTTTTAAATATGGTACTGTACTGTGTAATTAATACTTTTTGAAGTATGAAAGTTGTGGTTTGGTCTGTGCACAAATCTTCTAAATGTATTTATGAATGAACCTTTAAAAAATATATATTAAAGTTGCTGCTCAGCAGAATATGTTTTAAGTCTAATCTTAAAGCATATTTGTACAGCACAATCATTTATTTTTATTTATTCATTCATTCATTCATTCATCCACTGCCTCTTTTATTGGTTTTATTTGACATTGTATATGTTTTTATTTATTTATTATTCTATGCTTTTATGGTCTCCTGTTTTTGTATTGTCTTCTAACTTTGTTTTATGTGCAGCATTTTGGCCAACTACAGCCGTTTTTAAATGTGCTATATAAATAAGTTTGATTTGATTTGAACATTACACTCTATATAAAAATTAAAGAAAATACTCAATTAAACAACACGAATAACAGTACGATTAAAGTAAAATTCACTAAAAAGCAGTATCATCATTTCTTTACGTTGATCCCACAAACAGAAAGCAATGCAACAAAGCAACCCTGAAAACCAAACTTCCTGAATGTGATTTTAGTTTGCAGGACATTCACGGAGTCCACACCAGGAGCAATGAATACTCCTGGACCAAACTGCCCGTGAAATAGTACAATTACTGCACACGGTCAATTTTTACATTAAGCTTTCTCCTGAAGGAGTTGTCTGGATGACTGATTAAATTAATACAGTCTGTTGAGGACCTTTATGGTTCATTGAACTCATTCCAGCGTTCTGCAGGAGTCAGCCAGGAGACACTGAGGGGGTGTGATGTCACATGGTTTGGATGCACAAAGGTCAGATGTGAAGCTGAGAGAATGAAGGTGGGTCATTAAGTTGTACCCTCTGGAATCAAAGCAGACTTCCTCTTTTTAATCACTGGTGGCATTGTGTTTATGTTAGTTGTACACGGGTGTAGTATCAGTCAAGGTGAATGTGCTGGAGGACCACGGCTCTAATTGTCCGAGTGTTTGATTCCTTACTGATAACTATAAAGCTTTTCATTGGTAATTATGGTTTGTTTGGCTCCTCTTCAGCTTACCGTACGTTAAACCTTTTCAAGAGTAATCTCTTTTTGAGTCTCAAGAGTTTGATAATACTGAGATATATACATTTTTAAAAAAGTAGCAATTTATTGTTCTGGTGCTCAGTAATCCAGGTAGATGAATCTAACAAGGTGGAGTCAGGTCTTCTGGACAGACTCTTCTTGTTGGAACATTTAGTAACAAGAAGAATACATCAGAGGACCTGACACCACCTTGTTAGATTCATCTACCTGGATTATTGAGCAAGCATCAGGAGGTTTTTAGAAAAAGTTTTTAGAAAAGTTTTCTTTAAATACTGTAGTTTGTCTTCTAACTCGGACTATAAAGTGTTGTCAGCAAATCACAACAAAATGAATTTAGAATAATTAGCTCCTCATTAGCACTCATCTGGTCTAATTAAATCATGAGAATCAGCACCTCCAAATCTGAGGCCATGGTTCTGAACCAGAAAAGGATGGACTGCTCTCTTCAGGTCGAGGGTGAGGTTCAGGAGAGACTCGGAGTAGAACCGCTGCTCCTCCACATCAAGAGGAGCCAGGTGAGGTGGTTCAGGAATCTAGTAAGGATACTCCCTGGGCGCCTACCTAGGGAGGTGCTTTGGGCATGTCTGACTGGGAGGAGACACTGGGGAAGACCAGGACATGCTGGAGAGACTATAGCCGTTTTCGCATTGACCGGCCCTCTATGGCCCGGGACGCCCCACCCCGCCTTCTAACCCGGGTTCAGCGTGTTCGCATTTTCCATTTTTTCCCCGGCTCCACCCTCGTTTTGGAACCATCTCCACCGTGGTTCTATCGGGCCGAGCTCCCCCGGCCGAGTTTGACGTCATGTACTGCTCAAATTTGATTCGTTGTTTGCAACAGGGGCTGGACTCGTTCTAACAACAACCTCAGTACCGTAGGGCTGTATTTCATTCAAATGTAACTACAGAAACCCCTAAAACAATTGTTAGCTGAATTAGTTTTTCTGAGTTAAATTTTTATTAATAACTGATCACAAATCAGCTTATGTTACAACGTAAATAACAACGAAGCGCGCACCCATTTCCGTCTTTCAGCGCGACTTGAATGTCATAACTGTTGCGCGCAGCCAGGGTTTTAAAATATAACTAATAATCTCTAACTCCTTTGCGTAGCTAGAATGTTAAGAGTGGTGATTCCTTCATAAGCAACGTGAACTCCCAAAAAAAAACAATCCGCCGCCGTGGCTTAGGGCGTTAATGCTCTTGTATCTTGACCAGACGAAGCGGGTTCGTGTCCCACCTGGGACAAGTTTTTTTTTACGTTTGTCTTTTATTGGAGTAAATAAAAAGGAGTTTTGTTAAGCATTTTACCAAACAAACAGGGACGAACTGGACTGGGGAGGGCCGGTCAATGCGAAAACGGCTTATGTCTCTCGGTTGGCCTGGGAACCCAATGGAGTCCTCATAGAAGAGCTGGAAGAGGAGGCTGTGGAAAGAGATGTCTGGACCTCCCTGCTCAAGCTGCTGCCCCCAAGACCTGACTTCAGAACAAGCGGAAAATGATGGATGGATGGATGCATTCATTTTAGTGATGTGCAAATGGAGTGTTGCGAGTATTGATCTGAAAAAGCAAGAAGCTGACAGGAATGATCAAATGCATTTAGTGTGGCTATAAAACCCATTTTTCCATAAAAGCCAGGTTGTTAGAGCAAATTGCAAGAAAAAAAGAAGAAGAAATGACGTGATGTAAACATTGAGCACGTTTTATGAATGTTTAACATTCTTAAACATGTGGTGCACTTATGATGAAAAGCAGACTTGTCTAGGGTATCATTCAAGTTAAAGGACAAGCGTTCTTTGAAGGAATGCAGATCACCCAGAATGACTTTAAGGCCAGAACTCATCCTTTAAAGAACAGTTATAACCATTTTGGTCAAAGCTTGTGAATGTTATGCTCAATCTCATGTAATACTGTGAGATCTCAAGAGATCTGTTAGTGCTTAATGTGCGTGGCGAGGGTATCTCCCAAAAAAACTTTAGCATCATATCGGTAAATTTGACTCACTGACTTATATCTATTAGGTACTGTACAAAGTATATTGTTGATTAGTAATGGAGGCCATGTTAAATCAGACTGACTTCAAAAGTTAATCAGTTATAGTTGTAAATCCAACAGCTACATTCTTGGAGTTTCACAGAAATATTTTTAATGATTTATGAAAAAAATGATAAAAGATGGACGGGGTGGTTCTAATCATTATAACGTTTTAGACAATTACTTCATGAGTCATGCAGCTCACAGTAAGTATTGTGAATTACTTCCAGCTTCAGTCACAGCACATTTTAACTGTATTTCTGTATTTAATTTTTACTTGTATTTAAAGGTGCAGTCTGCAGTTTCTGTAGTGCAGTCTAAGTTTTCTAAATATATATTTTTAACATAATTTCTTCACTTTGTCACTATCTCCTGACAGACTGATGTTAGACAAAGTAATCTTTGAAAAAACTATAGTCCCCTTGCTTCTCCAGGTGTTACTAAAAGCATTTCTAAAAAGCCACAGTGACCCGCCGTTAACCAGCCAATAAAAACAGAGTTTGTAACCAGCCAATAAAAACAGATCTTGAATTTGAATCAGCCAATAAAAACCGAGCTTGAATTTGAATTTCAGCAGAGCAAGGGGGAGCAGAGCCATATATGGCTCTGAGGGGGTGGGATCGGAATGCTTTGCCTGTTGAAAAATTTTCTAAGTGCTGCGTTCTACAGAAACTGCAGACTGCACCTTTAACTGATAGTGAAATGTGTTGGACGCAAACATTAATCAATTGTAGGAGTAAACCCATTGATTAATTTCTCTAAGTTTCATTAGAATTAGTCCATTAGATTAGTCCATTGATTCAAGATATATTTCTAGTTGACTTCAATTATTTGCAAAGTTTTAAGAACCAATCTCGCCCATCACTTAGTTTTCAGAATTCAAGTTACCTCAATGTCTGTGTAGTAGAACACCCTGGTCTCTGAAACTGTCGGTGAATACACCTGAATTCACCTTTTCACTGAAGCTCTCAAGTGAATCTCATTTTCTCTGAAAACCTACAGTGAAGGACAAAATCACTGTTTTATTCCAGTTTAGTTGAATCAAGAGACACAAATCAGAAGAGACTTTCTTTAATTTGTGTTAATTCGGAATTAATCAACAGAATAACTTCAATATACTGTATTGATCATGGTTTATGCTGTTAAGTCTTTGATCACTTCTTCATATAATGAATCAAACTGTATGTTCTATTCAGAAGAACTATGTCTAAAGTTGAAGAACAAGTCAGAATAATCTGTTAGTATTTGTTTGAAATGGTTAGGGACAGAGTGATCAAGTCGTAGACATAAGTTGTCATCCTGTCTCCTGTCGTTTCTAAAAACAATTCCTTCTGTTCTCTAAACTATCTTCTTGCCTGTCCTTCAGACTTCAACTCGCTGACCTGCAAAATCATTCCCATTCTCTGGTAAACAACCAATCAGCGGGGTGGATTTGACTGGGTCAACCCTCCTCTCTTAAGGCTCCACTTCCTGTCTGAGCCTGAAGTCGGCTGAGGAACTCAAACCATGAGGTTCCCCAAAGCAGCTGGGACGTCTGACCATGAGCCAACGGTCTACGTCATCAGTTAAAGATTTATAACACGCCAGTTATAAATTCACTTCAAGCTGTAAAAAGCTTCACTTTAGTGAAATTCCTTGAAAGGAATCTTTTATCTTGAAAATCAAACCGGAAACAGTTTCACTACCTCGCTGAGGTCGAAGCAGATCTCAGGAGACGCTGAAGGTGAACACTTGGAAAGCCTGCAGAAACTTAGCAGTACGGACGGTCCATGCAGGTTAATGCTAACCCAACTTTACCATAGCTTGGACGATGAATCTTCGCAAAGGTAAAAGTCGTTCATAGCGAGCCTGGGTCCAGCGGACGCTGATCAGGAGTGGGTCGTGTTTCCTGGTTAATTTCACTTCAAGATATTACCTCTCCTCATACTCCATCTTTTTCCTCCTAAACTTTCTCCTCAAACTTTATTTTCCTAAGCCAGTTAACTAAACTTTGTTATGTGCCTGCAGAGATAAGTTATACAAAGACCCATAACTTGTGTTCTGTTGTTCCTATGTTTCAATCTGCTGAACAGTTAGTTATAGGAAATTCTGATCGATCCAATCTGTAAATATGTTGTGATGTAATTTAATGATTTGTTATTAAATTGTTCAGTTCTGCTGTACCAACATAAATAACGTTGCCTGTCAGTTACATCCTGTCTAGTCACAAATTTATTGATTTTAAACTGAAAAAGAGAGAACCCGTGAATATTGATGATAATTTGTGTCAGTCTAAACCCTGCTCAAATTTACATCTAAAATATAGGTAAGATCAGTAAACTGACTAAGTACCTATATTATTACATCTGTAAAACTGACAAAGTCATAGCCATTTTTCTGTTTACTAAGATTGCTTAGTTGTGGTAGCTATCGTAGTCTGGATTTATGGCAAACCTTAATCAGCTATAGATATAACAGATGGTTAGTTTCTGAGAGTTTTGTTAATATCCATCCAGTGGTTCACAAGTTATTCTGAATACACAACCAACCAACAAACACATGTGTGCTCACATGCACACATACATGCACACATGTTTCTATTTCTATCCTGCTATGGCCATTGTATTCAGTTCTTTTCATTTACACTTTACTACCAATGATTAACTCCAACCAGGCTACTAGAAAAATAGTGGAGGCCCAGCTTAAATGCTTTCAAGAGGATCACATCATCTTAGAGCTATTCCAGTCTGGCTTTAAACCTCTCAACAGCACTGAAACTGCTCTACTTATGGTTTTTAATGACATCTTCCTATTCACAGACACTGGTGACTCTGTGCCCCTTCTCTTACTGGACCTCACGTCTACTTTTGATACGACTGACCATGAGATCCTCATTGCGAGGTTGGAGCAGTGGTTAGGCATCACAGGGTCAGCCCTCGAATGGTTTAGATCCTACCTCGCTGACAGGTCCTCTTGTGTATCCATCAAATATTTTAGTTCAGCCTCTGCAACGCTTAAATTGGGGGTACTGCAGGGGTCCATCATCGGTCCTATTTTCTTTTCTTTATACCTGCTGACACTAAGTGCTATTTTCCAGAAACACAACATGCCTTTTCATTTCTTCGCCGACGACTGCCAAATTTACTTCCCCCTCAGACTTAACGGTACTAGCTCTATTCAACCGTTACTGGACTGCCTGGCTGAGATCAGAGACTAGATGGCTTTAAATTTCTTGAGTTTCAACGAGAAGAAATCTGAAGTTATGTTGTTCCCTCCCAATGACACAAACACCAACCACTGCATCAACCTGTCCGTTCTGGCACCATTAGTGAAACAAAGAGTGATACTTGACCCTTATTTGAAACTCAACAGTCATGTAAATATGATTATTAAATCCTGCTTTTTCTAGCTGAGGTTGCTGTCCAAGCTGAAGGCCATATTGTCCAAAAATAACCTGGAGACAGTAATTCATGCATTCATTACTTCCAGGCTCGACTATTGTAATTTGCTCCTTTTTGGTATCAGTCAGACCTCCACTGCTAGACCAACTGGTCCAGAATACGGCAGCCCAATTTTTAACCAGCACAACCAAAAGAGAGCACATCAGACCTGTTTTGGCATCCCTGCACTGGCTACCGGTTCACCTTCGAATCCAATTCAAAATGCTTTTGTATGTCTATTAATCACTAAACAGCTCTGCCCCCTCCTATCTTACTGATCTGCTCCAGCCCCACCACGTTCTCTCAGATCAGCGGACCAGTTGCTCCTCACAGTTCCAGGAACCCGTCTCAAGCGCAGAGGTGACAGGGCCTTCTCTGTCGCAGGCCCAAGACTGTGGAACAAGTTACCTCTGCTTGTCAGACAGGCCCCCTCCCTCACAGTTTTTAAATCTCACTTAAAAATACACTATTATTCCCTGGCTTTAGGCACTGTGTGATCTGTGCTGAGCCTGTGTGCATCACACTAGCCGTGTTTCCATCAACGTTTCTAGATGCGCATTTTGAAGCATCGCATCAGAAAAGCTGAATGGAAACGGCAAAATGCGATTTAACTTCCCCTAATTCGCCCCAAAGTTGATACGCTCGCTTGAGGTGGTTTTTGGGGGGGTTCGAAACAGAGCTGATGCGCAAAACGACAGATGGAAACAGATTTGCCGACTCAGTTCTGCCGTAGCGAACATTCACGTCATGTGACTGATCAGCTGTTTCTGCTCCGGACAACATGTAGCATTGCTAAAACTAGTTGGCATGACAGAATAAATACAACTTGCCTGATAGCAACACATTCCTGAAATATTCTCTCCATTTTGACGAGATGTGTGGCCGGGTTCTGTTTTCAACCGCTACTTCCTGTTTACTGTAGACATGCGTAACGCTGACGTCTGACGTAATGACGCTGACGTCTGACGTAATGATGCTGTGCGTGGCCCGGTAGATGTGATTCAAGCCAGTTGATGGAAACACTTCTGCTTCGCATTAATTTGTATTTACATATTTGCGAGATTTCAAAAATTAACTCAAAATTCGAAATGAAAATAGATGGAAACACGGTTACTGTGTTGGTCATATTGCTGTTGTTGTTATCCTCTATTTTTGTTTTGTTTCTACGTGTGGTTTCCTGTTATGTAATCTGTTGCTATGTGCTTGGTCTGTCTGTCCCTGTACATCACTTTGGTGTGCACTGTCACTGTTTAAAGTGCTTTATAAATAAAGTGTTATGGTATGGCGGGGGCGGCCGTGGTGTAGTGGTAATGGCAGTCGTCTCCCGATCGGAAAGTTGGCGGTTCGACTCCCGGGACCCGCACCATGTGTCGTTGTGTCCTTGGGCAAGACACTTAACCCTGAGTTGCTCCCGGTAGGACTGGAAAGCACCTTGCATGGTAGTCTGCCGCCACCGGTTTATGAATGTGTGTAGCATTCAATATATGTGTAGCACTTTGAGATTTTCAGTAATGAAAAGTGCGTTATAAATTGAATTAATTATTATTATTATTATTATTATTATTATTATTATTATGATTTGTCCTAAACCCAAACCGTAACTTGAAATGACATCCTGCCATATTATAACAAGGCTTTGATTCCAATGAGGACTCCTTGTTCTGAGAAGGCAGGTCATTATACCAGGAAAGGTCTTAAAAGTAACAAAAAACAGAAACCAACACCCTTTTTATCTTTGACGGTGGGCAATAAAAAGGCAAACTTGCAAATTGTTGATCAAACTAATGCATTATTTTAACTATAAATTAGGGAGAAGGTACTCTCTGATGTATTTGTGACCTGTCCAGGGTGTTCACTGCCTCTCGCACAGTGACTGTTGGACATGGGCACCGGTGACCCACACGACCCAAAAAGGAAGAAGGGGTGAAGATAATGGATGGATGGATGGATGGATTGGGAGAAAGTGCCATTTATTTTTCCTATCCCTCCTGCTGCCCTTAAGTTATAGTTTTTAGATTGGGGATAATTTTGACCCAAAGTCAAGACCCCTGTGCAGACCACATGTAACCACACCAGCCCAGGACCTCCACATCCAACATCTTCACCTCCAAGCTCATCTTAGACCAGCCACCTGGACAGCTGCTGTAACAATCGGTTTACAGAACCAAAGAATGTCTGCACAAACTCCCAGAAACCGTGTCAGGGAAGCTCACATGTGTGCTTGTTGTCCTCATAGGTGTCTCCACCTGACTGCGGTTCATCGTAGCAACCAACTTGAGTGGGCAAATGCTCACATTTGATGTTGTATGGCAAGTTGGAGGAGTTCTCATCACGGATGAATCCCAGTTTTCATGGTTCAGGGCAGACGGTAGACGTATGGTATTGTGTGGATGAGCGGTTTGCTGATTAATTGACTGGCTCAAAGTGGAGGTGGGGTTATGGTTTGGGCAGGCGAGTGTTATGGACAAGAACACATTGGCTGGTGTGGTTTTATGTGGTCTGCAGATGTGAGTCCGGTTGGATGTACTGCCAAATTTTCTGAAAATGGACATTCCTGCAATCTGCATGTCAACTGCACACTCCCTCAAAACCTGCAACATCTGTGGCCTTTTGTTGTGGTCAGCCCAAGGCACACGTGCAATAATCATGCGGTCTAATCGGTATCTTGATCTGTCACACCTGTAAGGTGGATGGATTACATCGGCAAAGGAGAAGTGCTCACTAACACAGATTTAAACTCATTTGTGGACATAATTTGAGAGAAAGAGGCCCTGTTGTGTTCATAGAAAAAGTCTTAGGTCTATGAGTTTAGCTCATGGAAAATGGGCGCCAAAATAAAAGTGTTGCGTTTATATTTTTGTTCAATAAATACAGTAAATGTAAAGGTCCAGTTGTTTGTAGATCAAGTGTAACCCTTCGGTGTACGTGCCCTGTCACACAAACACATGCCTCCCTACGTATTTACCACAGGAGACCACAAACACTTCTGACATCGTCTCATTCCCACCTGTCACCTGCCATCACTAGTGTTGCCATTAGCAACAGCCAACCCAGCATCATTTGCTGCATCATGTTACTTATTAACAATAATTAATATAACAACAATTGGTTTATTAATACAATCTCACAATTCCAAATATCTAGTGTGCATGTGCCATCAACTGCTAAAATATGTGGTGACTGGCAGGACAGAAATTTATGCTACGTTTTTCACCAAGAACAGAATGACATCTAAAACCTTTCTTTTGCCTTTGTGGGTCTAATAAAAATACATTATAATGGCAAACATTGATATTCAAGATGTCTCGCTGTATTTCCTAATCTAATTATTCATCTGCATAAACTCATCCAACTGCAGATCCTCTCAAATCTCCACTGAAATATGTCAATAGGATGACTAATTAGGTCAGTGACAATTGAAGGCAGACATTTACAGCAGAGCTGTTAAGAGCTTCATGCTGCTTTTGTTTCACACCTTTTCAATTTTTGCTTACATTATTCTCAGTGTGTGACAGAAGCCGTTTTAAATCATGAGCTCTGATGAACAGTACAGAGTGGAAGCTAAAACCAGAAAAAAATGATGTTTGAGCAGCAGAAGATGTTTGTTATAGTATTACTAAGAATAATAAAACTAGACTACTAAACTGAACTAGAACATTTCTGAATATATATATAAAAAAATAAATATAAAAACATACGATTAAAAAAAAACTGCCAGAAATTAATTGTCACATTTTTGTAAATAAAGTCCAATAGTAGTTTGGAACACATTTCCTAATTGCAAAGTGATAGATCCTTATTGGGGGGAGATTGCAATTTTTTCCACCACCAGGCACAAAAGGCGGAGCCAGGGGATGATCTTTGGGGGCCTTGGTCACCATAGATTAATCTTTGGCCACCCCAATCCTTTGAGGAAACTAGACTTTCATGCAACATAAAAACTGAAAAGCACAGTATTTATATACCACACTTCATGCACAGTGATAGCTGGATATTGGCACCAGTGACCCCCGCGACCCAAAAAGAAAGAAGCGGGTAAAAGATAATGGACACCCATACACACAAACACACACACATCCACATACATACATATATATACCCACGCCTCCACCCTCATTCGCCCCACTCTGGGCCCCTGAGCATTAGCTCCCTAAACAGGTCTCTTGAAAATGAGTTCTCGCGACTCAATGGGACTATCTGTATAAATGAAGAGTAAATGAAAAAAAAAAAGTGTAGAACCACTAGACTGAGGAACAGCTTCTACCCTGAGGCTGTCAAACTCATGTATCTCTAACCAGGATAATCACTGTGAAAAAGCACATCATGTTGCTACTGATCTGTTTCATGTTGCTGTGTTCATGCATGCTCATCTGCTCATACAGACTCAAGTTTGTGCTGCTGTTCGACGTAATGTTTTTATGCTATTAGTGCTTAGTGTATTATTTAGTTGATGCTTTTCTTAGTTCCTATCTTAGAACTTGTTGCTTTTCTTTAACCGTACATTTTAGTACTGGATGTAACTGGGACCCTGTGTACATAATCTAGTTCCACCACATGTACCACATGAGATGCAAATGACAAATAAATCTCTCTGACTCTTGACGCTGAGAAATGGCACTGGGGAAAGCCACTTCCAGCTTCCAACAGTGGACTGGTGTCTATACTTGTCCTGTTGATTTCAGCACTGCATTTGATACAAAGGTGCATAACAATGCTTCTCATGAAGTTATAAAAGACTTATAACTCCAGACTATTCAGACTTGTTTCACATTGAGAAAGCTTCCTGAGTGGAAAGTGAAACATCTCCAACTACAGCAAATAAGTTTTTTTAACCTTTTATTTGGGTTTACCATGTCCTGAATGACTGAGAATCTGCTACAGAAAACCGAACTGAATTGAACCAATAACCACTTATACCAATGAGGCTTTGACTCTCCACAACTCCTCCATGTCCTTATTCAGCCTGTGGTATTTCTTCTTAAGCTTACTTGATGCAGGTGTGCTTCTTTACATATAATATTTTCCAAAATATTTGCTGTGACGATGTAGTTAAAATAAAGCCCACTTTTCTCAAACTAAAATACCAAAATGGTATAATACACTTTATACTGTACACCAAATACCCAATTGGTAATTTGAGTATTTGCTGTAATGCATATTTTAGAAGTGAAATGTTACGTACCACAAGAACAAGTTTTAAGGCCTCAGAAAAATGAATACTGTAATAATAAATAAATAACTGTGAAGGAAGCGTAATAACCACAACAAAAAGAGGTTAAATTGTGTCATCTGGACTAGTTTCTTTAAATGAGAAACATTTTGTCCCCCATCCAGAGGACTTCCTCAGTCTACATCCTGCCAACCAGATCTGTCCCATAGGTAGCTGTGTTTCAAGCCAAGTTCCTGTTGGAATCTCAAAAGCAGGCTTTTAACGGGCAAACAGAGGACACCCATCCAAAAAGAGCAATCATCATGTACAACAATCAAATATTTTATGCCGGATGGCCAACTTGCTACTCACAGAAACAGCCTGAGGACAATCAAGGCCAAAGTCGTTCAGAAAAGGGTTGTAAGCCCTACCATTCAGGTAGAGAACAACAACAAAAAGGTTAAATTGTGTCATCTGGACCAGTTTATCTAAGTGATAAACATTCCGTCCCCCATCCAGAGGACTTCCTCAGTCTACCACCTGCCAATAGCCACAATTGCCATATTAGCCATATAGTCAATAGCCGTAATAGCCACATTTTTCATACATGTGACAACAGCTCAGGAAGTTATGTCTGTCATGGTGTCTTTATTGTTGGATGACTCATTGCCCCAGTTATAAATGCGATGAATAATTTTCTTGACAAGTTATGACCATAAAACATTTTTTGTACGCATGGTATTGACAAGATAAAAGCATTAAGCATGATGATCTTATAGCACTAGAATTATACGGTACTCTTTTTACTTCTTAAATATGTTCTTATACTGAATCTGAAATATAAAAACATTTTACGTTTATTCTCTTTGTCTTCTTCATCTTGTTCAGGCTTGCAAGAAGGCTGGAGGGTATCCCATCTGTCACTGGGCAAGGTACTGAGAACAAGTTGTACTGATCACCGATCCAACACTGAAATCGATGTGCACATTCAGACGGCCAGTTTAGAATCACGTATTAATTGAACATGCATTTCTTGACTGTGGGAGGAAATTGGATAAAAACCCTCACGCAGGCACAAGCAGAACCAGCCGAGATTTGAACCACAGCATTCTTGTAAAGTGAAAGTGATAAAACTTCACATCACGTGGCCCAAAAACCTAAATTAAATAAAGGCCTGACCAGAGCTTTAGACTAAAATAATATTGATTTTAAGAAACAATCTGTTGGGAGTTCCTGTCTTGCTGCTGCTGCTCTGAAGACACCGGAGGGCACCAGCACCTGACACAGCTGAGAATAATCTAAATGATTAGACACCTGAAGTATGAAGAGCGGCACATGACTCTTCTCAAAGCTGGAGCATTGAGCCTGCTATGGTAGTAGTGCTTCTAGCCTTTTATATAGTTGTTATTTAAGACACCTCCCTGCCTTTGCCTTACAGCAAAAAGCTTCTCGTGATCTACCTGTATCTGGACGTGGTGAAACTCACTTGGAGTCTCCTCAGCTGCCTCCATATGCCTTCATTCTACCATACACACTACTACCTTTTTCATAAAGTAAGACCAAGACCATCATGCCATTTTCATTCAACCGTTATTTATACAGGCTAATCCCACTGAGCCTCCAGGACTCATTTACAAGAGTTTATATTTACAATGGACTATATGCCACTGGTGGCGGTGACGTACTTCAGTTAAATTACAACCCACGTCCGCCACTTCCGGGTCCCATCCACTGCCGTTGTTAGCGTTAGCTCCTAGTAGCAGACCATGAGAACGACCCGAAACGGGAAGCAGCTGCGAGCTACTGGCACTACATGTGAGTTCCGTTGTGTCCGCCCACCGGTGGGTACAGCTGTTCCGTTCCCCCGCCAAGGGTGGGTTAGGGCGACAATGGATCGCAGCTATCCGTAGGGGAAACGTCGCCATAGATGTATATGGATTTATATGTGTATAGA
>JBBPBX010009335.1:43608-60271 GCA_038048925.1 Garcialebias charrua
GTCATTTACTGCTCAGCATTTGATTCTTGTTTGCAGCAGGGCGTGTTGAGTCATCAACTCGTTCTAACAACAACCTCAGCGCGAGCTGAAATTCATTAAAATTTAACTACAGAAACCCCTAAAAAAACATTTGTTAGCTGAATATATATTAGTGTTTCTGAGTTTAATTTGTGTTAATAACTGATTACAAATCAGCTTATTTTACATGGGCGTAGCCAGGATTTTCTGAGGGGCAATCCGTTAAAAGAAAACCTGGAACTACAAAATGCAAGATACCCGTTGGTTCAGTGGTAGAGCGTTGGGTTCCCGCTCCGAGCCATTTCTCGACTCGGGTTTGAACCTCACTCGGTTGAAATTATTTTAGGTTCGTCTTTTATTGGATAAAAAAAAAAAGGAGATTGTGTTATGCCTGTGGTTAACACAAACTCCTTCTTATTTTCTCCAATTAACTTATAGTAAAACAATAGCTAAATCTAAAATTAATTTAAAAAAATTAAATAGGAGCTATATAGCTAACAGGAGCTAAACCGAGTAAAGTCTAATTAACTAATTACTAGCAAAAAAGGTAAAAGTAGCTATGGCAAGTCAGCAGCTAAAAGGTAAAATTAGTAAAACAGTATAGCTAAATGCTAAAAGAAGTAAAATGTTAGTTAAATAGTAATACAGTATTAGCTAAACTGTAACTTAAAACTACAAGCAAAACGGTGTCTAAAAAAATATTAGAAAGACAACAGCTAAAAGCTAAAATTAACAAAACAGCAGACAAATCGCAAATCAGCAAAACTGCAACTAAAAGCTAAAACTAGCAACAAAAAAAATTATTAGCAAAATAGCAATACATTGGCAAAAAACTCAAATTTGTCAAATGTACCTTAAAGCTACAGTATAGCTAAAATGTCTAACTTAAACAACAGGAGCTAGAAGCTAAAATCAGCTAAATTCTAAAAACTAAATAAGTAAAACGCTACCAAAAAGATCAAATTCTCTTATGTGTTGCTAAAAGCAGCAGCTAAAATGTAAAATTAGCAAAACAGCAGCTAATCAATAAAATTAGCAAACCTTTAACTGAAATTAGCTAAACTGTAGCTTAAAACTATAAGCAAAACAGTAGCTAATATAAGCTAATAGACAAGCCAGCAGCTAAACCTTAATACTGTATTATCACAATGGTATGTAAAAACTAAAAGTAGCACAAGACGACAAAAATAAAGTCAGTTGAAGTCAATTTCAAACAACTACTGTTTTCAAAGGAACTGAAGAGACCTCGGTGTGTTTTCATGGGGAAAAGTTTTTGTAAATAAAGCTCAGTAATTCAAAAAGTACAGAAATTACAAACACTAAAAACCTTTACTATTGATAAATGAATGGTTAAAACACAAAGTAACAGGAAGTAACAAGACAACCGTGCGAGTACTGAATTAGCATTCAGTCACGAGCGTCAGGTACCTGGTGGAAAATGAGAGCCTGGCTGATGTACCCCCAGCTGCTTGTGGGTGATCTGTAGTGGAGGAAAAGGAGCAGCAGCAACAGCAGGACGATGCTGCCTGATGAGTACACGGGGTTAATGACGAACATCATGACCAGACAGCTGAGAATCCCCAACAGACAGGTGTGCCAGGAGAAGAGCTGGAAGGTCGGTCTGGTCAACACAACAAACGACCATGTCAGTCAGGTCCAAGATACAGTATATCAAAGATTACAATAAACACTGTTGTGCTTGCTTTGCACCAATGTTGAACAGGATTTTCTGAAAGTTAGATACAAACAATCCATCTTTTTACCTGAAATTTGGTGCAGACGCCCACTCCAAAGCCAAACAGGCCAGATCAACGGCAGCGTAGGCAAGCAAGTAGAAAACAGTCACCAGACCAGCCACGGCGTTGAGCTGCCCTGCAAACACCACACACTGACACGCAAACACACCGTCAGAACATAAGCTCAGTTCAGAAAGTTAAAGACATTTGTGGTGCAGAAACGAACCTGTGCCAGGCCCCAGGTGTACAACACTGCCACCCACGGGTTCCCAGAGTTTGAAGTGATGGCAGCTGGAGCCAAGGGCCAACCTGTGGAGAAAACACCAGTTCAAAAAGAAATCAATAACTCAATGTACAAAAAAAGGAAATGGCACAAAATATGATGCCTTACCAAAAAGATGGTCCACAGCAAGCGCATGGAGTATACGGGAAGCTCCGATCATGGTGCACATTGCAGCGGACAAGGATGCGCAGTATATTCCTACAGTGACCAATGGTGGCCAGAGGCTGATTCGCTGAAAAAATCCATAGTCTTGAATCAACAATGTCCTAAAGAAAAGAAAGAAATACAGGATTGGTCAGAACCAAAGCTGCTTTTCTGAAGGCATAGTACCGTAGGTAAAAGTGATATCAGACCTGTCACAAGTAGCGCTGGCCAGGATGAAGAGGAGTACGTAGACCACGAAGGTGTAAAAGACAGCTATGATGGTGCCTCTAGGGATGGAAACACTCGGAGTCTTCAGCTCCCCTTCAGATGTGTGAAACAGGAGAAAGCACGTGTGAACATGTTTACCCTTTTCCATGGTCTCGACTCGGTCCCTTCAAGGTTGACCCGGAGTCTTTCCAGTGGGTGATCAAGGTTGACCCGGAGTCTTTCCAGTGGGTGATCCCAGTCCCACCCACTTTCAGGACTGTTCTTAGAACCTACTCAGCTGAGGCTCCAAACGAGCCGAGTCAAGCTGAAGATTTGACGTCAGCAGACTGCAGGCCATCAAATGACCAGAGAGCAACGTCACCCATGAGCGTCTCCTTCACAAGAATCAAACCCACCATTTTTAAAATCTCGCAACCCCAGCATTCGTTCTTTTTATTTGCATTTAAAAATCTAAATATCTATTAAAATGGCAACACGTGAACCAACACCATGGTGCTATAAAGACAAGCCAATGTTTCCGTTGTTCAGAATTTAGATGGAACTAAACCAAAAACAGAAATGGACTCAATTTATAGGCTCAGACCGGTGAGGGAAGATGGCATCAGCTCGGCCACGGCAGTTTTGGAAACCGTGGCAGAAAATGGTGAACGTTTTTATTTAACTTATTACTCTTTAGCAGCAAAGTTTGGCCGACTGAGCAACGATGACCCGCACACATCAATGTGGTGCTCAGATATAAGGAAAATTACAGAGATGGTGCAGAACCGAGTCAGGTGGAATATTTAAAAACAAAGTTGACACTATCAGATCTCAGCTCCACAACCTCCCTGATCTTAGTGTACCATCTACCCGTCTGCTTTCTGGGACCCTGAGCAGCTTTGATGAAGTCGTTCAGAGTGAGGTAGAGACCATCCTCAAGAAAATGAAGCCTTCATCCTGCGCCCTGGATCCCTTCCCCTCGTCTCTCATAAAATCCAATCACTCTGCAATAAGCCCATTAATCACACAAATAATAAACAAGTCTCTACAATCTGGTCATGTTCCATTGCCTCTAAAAACTGCCATCATTAGGCCTCTTCTGAAAAAATCTAATTTGGATCCCGACATTTTTTCTAATTACCGCCCAATTTCCCACCTCCCATTTCTGTCCAAAGTGCTGGAGAAAGCAGTTGCTGCTCAGCTGCAGGACCACCTACAACAACACTCCCTGTATGAGAAATTCCAGTCTGGATTCAGAGCAGCTCACAGTACTGAGACTGCACTGCTGAGAGTAACAAATGATGTCCTCATGGCTGCTGACACTGGTTCTCCCTCCATCCTTGTCCTCCTTGACCTCACTGCAGCCTTCGACACTGTGGACCATAATATCCTCCTCCACCGTCTTCATGTGGAGGTCGGTCTCTGTGACATTGTCCTGGACTGGTTCAGATCTTTCCTCTCCGATAGGCTGGAATGTGTTAGCCTTGGCAATGCCACTTCCCAGACAGTCGGTGTCTCCTGTGGTGTCCCTCAGGGGTCAGTTCTGGGGCCCCTGCTGTTTTCCCTCTACATGCTGCCTTTAGGTCAAATTATCAATCAGTTCAACATTTCTTTTCACTGCTATGCCGACGACACACAGCTTTACATCAGGACTGGAACATCATCATCATCCCTATCTCCGTCTTCACTCACTGTTCTCTCTGCCTGCCTGGAGGAAATAAAGGCATGGATGAATCAGAATTTTCTTCAATTAAACTGCTCGAAGACTGAGGCCATATTGATTGGCACCCCTCACCAGATACAAACATCAACTTTAACAACAATCTCCTTCTCTGGTCAAGACATCCCCCTCTCCACCTCTGTTACAAATCTTGGAATAAAAATGGACTCTCATCTTACATTTGAAAATCACATTAAGCATCTGTTTAAAACCTGCTTCTTCCATCTTCGAAACATCTCCAGACTTCGCCCATCTCTGACTTTTCCTGATGCTGAGAAACTCGTCCATGCCTTTGTCTCCTCCAGGCTCGACTACTGCAACTCCCTGTTTATTGGTATCCCTGGCAAAAACCTTCAGAAACTTCAATACATTCAAAACAGTGCAGCAAGGATTCTGTTGAGAGTTCGTAAATTTGAACATATTACACCCATTCTCCATAACCTCCATTGGCTTCCTGTCACCTACAGAATTCAATACAAAACTGCTCTCATTACCCATCAATGCTTGCACGGCACTTCACCTGACTATCTAAAGGACATTCTTGCACCATATTCATCCACCCGGTCTCTACGATCACAGAACAGTAATTTCCTTCATATTCCTCGGACCAAATTGAGGACCATGGGAGACCGAGCATTCTGTGTGGCTGCCCCCCGCCTGTGGAACTCCCTCCCTGATGACCTGAGAGCTCCACAGTCACTGGTTGACTTTAAAAGCAGCATAAAGACCTTTCTTTTTAAGCAAGCCTATTCTGCCTCCACATGATTTTATCTTTGATCTTAGCTGATATCATTATTGATTTTACTTGATTTTATCACTTGTTTTATTTTATTTATTTTTTAAGCAAGCCTAATCTGCATCCACATGATTTTATCTTTGATCTTAGTCGATATTATTATTGATTTTATTTGATTTTATCACTTGTTTTATTTTGATCTTTGCTTTATTACAATTTGTAGCACTTTGAGATTTTTATTAATGAAAAGTGCATTATAAATGGAATTCATTATTATTATTATTAATAGGGGTGGAATGAAAATGGAGTAGAACTGTGAGGGTATGTCTGTACTTCTAAACTTCACCTGCTAAATCTGTTTAATCCAGCAACAACAGGTGAGTAAATCAGTCAAATAGTTGTACAGAAACTTAGAAGCAGAGTCTTTCCCTTTAAAATTTTACAAATAAAAATAAATCACAGTAATAATCTCATGAGATAAAGACACTTTGTGTTAATGCGATTAGCTGTGTAAAATTATGACAAGGTGTCACCTGACATGTTGGCTCCGGCCATGATGCCCGTGCAGCTGGTGAACAGGACAGCAAACACGCTGGCAAAAGACATGACAGAGTTGGTGCTGTAGTCCAGAGAATACCCAGCTGGAAAACAAAAATGGTATATATCAAAAGTTTTTTTATAAAAGCTGCTGAATGAATGTGTCCGTCAGTTTTGTTGTAAATAAAGTATTCAGTACAGTAGACCCTCGCTACTTCACAGTTCATTTTTCGCAGACTCGCTCTATCGCGGTTTAAGTATTGTACAGTTGTTTTTTAAAGCACTGCCATTTTGTAGTTTTCTTTCATTAGGCCTTCACTGTTTTGCCAGTCTAAAGAACTACATTATCCAGAAGCCATCAGTTCACTTCCCAGAAGTCAACACTGCTATTCAAACTGCTGCTTGCTGCAAATGGAGGGAAAGTTTTGCAGCAAAGTCAGAAGTTCTGTAAGGATCAGCAGGACTGGCAGGAAAGTCACAAATAATTCTGAAGCTGAACTCATCCTTCAAGTTGTATCTTCACTGCAGGTGATCTGGACTCAGTGTGACCCGGATCCTGGGAGCTGCACATGACAGACGGCTGCAGGGTCAAGTCAGGTTCTGGTCGTGTGGTGCTGGTCCGGACCGGGCCAGAGGTGGTGGATTAAATCCTGGGCAGCAGCATGCGCACATCAAGCTGGATGGAGCGGTGGGCTTCAGTCATGCTGTACTGGGACGTTTTTTTTCATCAATCGGGTTGGACCGAAACCGAGCCGCTCCTGTACTGCAGAGCCAGCCTGGTAAGTAAAATGTATAGTTCCTGTACATATAAGTACTGTATGTTGTTAAAATTAGTAGGTTTAAGTGTTTAGATGACTGATTGTGGGCTTCATCGCTGCAGGGTATGTCTGCAGAAATGAACCGAGTTGGAATAAAACAGAGTTGGACTGGAACCAGAGCTGTTGCTGTTCTGCAGAGCTAGTAAGTAAATTTTTATAATATGTTGTTAAAATGATGTAGGTTTAAGAGTTTAGAACATTCCAAGAGTGTGGGAAGGGTTTCTAAAGCCTTAATATAAAGTTTACTGTATCCCTACTTCATCGCGGGGCTTCAGGGTACGGATCCCCCATGATAAACGAGGGACTACTGTACTCGTAAATCCCTAACTAGGATTATCACTGTGAAAAATAAAGTTTAAAAAATATATAAAAAAATCACTGGACTGCCACTTTAACTGGTGATTTGTGCTGCTTATTATCCATGCTGATCTCATGCTGCTGATTATTTCATGCTGCTATATTCATTCATACTCATCTACTCACAGACTCATATTTGTGCTGCTGTTGTTCGGTGTATTGTTTTTCACCATTAGTGTTCAGCATATTTCTTAGTTTATATCTCAGATCCTTATTTACAGTTTATTTTTTACAATTTATAGTTTTGCTATTGTTGGATGTAACCAGGACCCTGTGTACATAATTTTGTTCCACCTCATGTACCACATGCGATGAGATAAAACCTACTTGAACTTGAGTATTATAACTGTGAGCAACCTTCTCATATCCAGTCATAACTCACAGCCCAGGTTGTTCCTCAGCGTGGTGGCGCTGAAGCCCGTGTAGCTGGCGTTGTAGCGGAGGGTTTGGTTACCGGGTCCCTGATGAACGATGACAAACACCTGAGGCTTGACTGCCACAGAACTGATGAAGATGGACAGCAACGACACGGTGACCACCAGCAGGATGGCAAAGGCGGTACGGGAGTAAATGTGGGCGCCCACCAGACACACGATGAGGCACAGCAGGAGGATCACCGTGGAGTACAGCACCGTATACCAGTAACCCTGAGGAAGCACCCGCGCCCCCCCAGACACCAAGGACTCTGAAACAAACAGGAGATTTCAGCTGTGTGTGACGTGGGAGACATAAAACAAAGGACAAATGCATTTTAGCAGAAAATTCAGTGTGAAAGCTAAGCGCTGAACGACTGCTCAGATTGGCTAAAGAAGTTAAATGAAGGTGGTAAAGCTAAAGCAACTACCGTAAACAGAACACTAGTTGACAGCTAAAACAAGTCTAAAATTAGCAAAAGTCTATTTAGAAACAAAAAGTAGCAAAAGGTTACCTAAAAGCTTAAAATAGCTAAATATCACTAGAAACTAAAAGTAGCAAACTAGCTAAAAGATAAATATATATATATACTGTAAATTTAAGAAAATATATAAAATATATAAAAAAGAAAAAGCTAATTAAAAGCAGCAAAAGCCTAGCTAAAATTATCAAAAATCTAAACAGAAGCTAAAAGTAGCAAAGGTAGCAAAAGATTGGTTGAAATCTAAAAGAAGCAAAAAAAAACAACAAAAAACTGTCAGGGTGGGCAATTAATTTCTTCAGGGGGCCGCATGAAAAAATCTGAAATGTGTTGGAGGGCCGAACCAGCAATGACTCAAATTTAATATTGATTTATATTTTCTCATTATATTTCTTTTTATAGTAAAATATTTAAATCAGATTTGTTTGGTAATAAATAAGAATATTTATATATTTATGAACATGAACAAATTGTGGGTTGAAGTGAGAATTAATACTAATTCTATAAAATTAATAGTTTAAAACAAACAAAGCCATCACATTTGAATTATATTTTTAACTTGTTAATATCCTCACAACTGAAATGTTTTGTACTACAACTGATCAACTGTATCCATGAACAATAAATGGTTTTTAGTATTGGAAAGACATGACGGACCTGAAGTTCTGCAACTTGAACAAAATGACACAAAAGTACCCCCAATCAGACTGAAATTAATGGGGAAAAAGTACCACAAAGTACTTTTAAAGACAAAACCTTAAAAAGAGGTACACACGAAAGTAACAGCACTTTAGGTAACAATACAATAACTACAAAATGAAACTGGAATAACTTGAAAACCTGTAAGAACTGACAAAGGATCAAAATATTCTGACTATTGCAAAATCCCCTACTACAAACAAAGTACTCCACAACTGAAGTACTAAAATGAATATAAAGTGTCAAATATAATCTTCAATAGTTTACTTCTTCAATGAGAAAAGTCCAGTCTGTCTTGGGCATCAACAAGTGAATTGAAATCTGGCTGAATGTCTGATGTGGCTATGCGCAGGACAGCTGCGAGGTGATCATCAGTAATGGAAGACCTGTATCTGGATTTGTTGAACTTCATCACTGAAAATGTCTGCTCACATACATATGTAGATCCGAAGAGCACAAGGATCTTTTGAGCACGTCTCCTTAAGTGTGGAAAGTTCTCCTGTTTGAGTGAAGCGTAAAACTCAGGCAGTGGGACTGACCCAAAGCGCTCTGCCAGAAGTGTGTCAGACTGCAAGTCAGTGAGTTCCATCTGAACATCACTGGATGCATTATCAACACTGCAGGTGAAGGGAGAAGACACCATGTGCATTTCACTCTCAACAGTTTTGAAGTCTTGAAATCGCCTTAAAAACTCAATATGCAGTGCTTCTAACATGGATGAGAACCTTTGGAGATGATCTGCTGATGGGGTGACTTGGGGGCCAAGATGGTGTAGTGGCAGGAGAACCGACTTGGGACCCGAAGGACCCAGGTTCGAACCCCAGTCACGGCATAACTTGTGGTGTGTTTGAGCAGCACATCTCATCCCAATTGCTCCCCGGCGCGCTTTCTATAGCTGCCCACTGCCCCACCTGGTGGTGATTGGGTTAAATGCAGAGTCAAATTTCGTCTTGTATGGAAACATACACAGATGACAAAAATGTGACATTATTATTATTATTATCAGTGTTGGCATGCGAGTGAGAATATTATCCCTGATTTGGCTCAACAGAAGCTGCAACTTCCTACTGAAGGCCTTGACTGCACTGTACATTTCATACATAAAAAGGGCCTTGCTTTGCAGTTTTACATCATTCATCTGAGCAGTCAGATCAACAGCAAAACCAAGATCTGCCAGCCAGTCTGCCTCTGAAAGCTGAGGGATGACATGTCCCTTCCTCACACAGAACTCCTGAATCTCCTCTCTCAGGCCCCAGAATCTTTTCAGCACTTTTCCCAAACTCAGCCACCTGATGTGTGTGTGGTAGCTCAGGTCACAGTGGTCAGTCTCTGTTTCTTCTAAAAGTGAAACAAACTGTCTATGATTCAGTGCCCTTGATCTGATAAAGTTAACTGTTTTAGTTACAACATCAACAACGTGATTCACTTGTAACACTGACTTGCACAACACTTCCTGATGTATAATACAATGAAAAAACGTTAATTTCTGATCAGAGTTCTTTTCTGCCACTTTGTCCTGGATTCTCTTAAATAGACCAACTTTTTTTCCTGTGAGATTTGGACACCCATCTGCTGTCATGCCCACCAGTTTGTCCCATTTCAGCCCCAAGCTTTCGAGACATGCATTTACCCCAGATAAGAGATCCCTCCCCGTGGTTACCCCTTTAATTGACCGCATGTCTGCCAGCTCCTCCTGGATTCTGAAGTCTGCATTGATCCACCGCAGGAAGATGAGCAGCTGGGCAGTGTCCCGTACATCACAGCCAAAGCCAGGGGAAAGTACTCAAAGTTATTCACGCGGTCCTTCAGTTGTAGCACCAGGTTTTGCGCGATGTCCTCAATCCTCCTTGTTACAGTGCGGCAGGAGAGCAAGACGATCTCAAAAGAGTCTTTTTTCTCGGGACATATTAGCGCAGACAACTCCACCAAACACTCATTGATAAACTCTCCATCAGACAAGGGTTTGCTCTTTCTAGCAATCTTGTGCGATATGACAAAACTCGTCTTGACTGCAGCAGCTCTGGATGTCAAACGCTTTGTAAAAAGTTTTTGTTGAGATTGCAGATTGGCTTGTAACACAGACGACTCATCAGCTGCGCGCGCTTCCTCTGAAAAGTTATTGTATTTCTCCCCGTGTTTAGTCACGTAGTAACGGTGGATATTACACTCCTTTAGCACAGCCACTGACACCACAAACTAAACACACAGCTTTACCTTTGACCTCTGTAAATAAATGTGTCGCTGTCCATGCCTTGTTGAAAACGCGGCATTCTAAATCAACTTTTGTTTTTTTTGCGTGAGACGACATTTGTGGATCAGAGCTTGGGATGCTTGCATCATCACTGTGCGTTAGCGTCTATGTGACACATAAACAATACGTCAGGCCCTTTCAAAATAAAAGACAGCTGCATCGCATGCACACCAAAATCCGTTTTTATTTTTGACTGGAGGGGGGGCGTGGGCCGGACAGGGACGGGCAAAGGGCCGCATCTGGGCCGTGGGCCTTAAAATGTCCAGGTCTGAGCTAGATGGTAAAAATAGCATAACACTGACTAAAAGTAGCAAAAGGCTAACTAGAAGGTAAAGGTTGCAAAAAGATCCCTAAATGCTTTAAATAGCAAACACTAGCTAGACACTAAAAGCAGCAAAAAGCTTGCTAAAAGTTGCAAAAGTCTAACTAAAAGCTAAAAGTAGCTCAACTTGAGCTAAAGAAGCAATAGGGGCCGAGATGGTGTAAGGGCAGGGCAGCCGACTCGGGAGCCGAAGGTCCTGGGTTCAATCCCCAGTCGTTGCACATCTCGTGGTGGCTCTGAGCAAGACACCCAATCCCAAATTGCTCCCCGGGCAGCTTACATAGCTGCCTACTGACCCACCTGGGTGTATCCCAGGTGCGATGGTTTAAATGCAGAGAACCAAATTCATCTTTGTATGGGAACATACAATGATGACAACAAATAGCACTTTATTTATTATCGTTATTATTTAAATGCCAGCCAGAAGCTAAACATAAACTGCTGGCTAAAAGTGGAAAATGATAGTTAGGAAACCAAAAGTCTCAAGTCTATCTGCAAAACATCATTAGCACATTAGCTAAAATCTAAAATTTGGAAAAATACTATAACCATAAAGTCAATGTACCATAAGAAGAAAGAAACAGTAAAACTGAAGAGAATTTTTGAGGACTTGAATTATTGTCAGTGTATTTCTGTGGGTAACATTTGTAAATAAAGTTAAAAATTGTGAAAACTTTTCTAAATATTTCACTTTATTTACAAATATTGTACCCACCTTATCCATTTTACCCCTCGTAAAAGTCTAGAAGTAACAAAAACAAAATGTCGGAGCGCCAGTCTCCTGAATGAGCTGAACGTTTTGATACAATTTGCGAACAGCTAAAAAAGCAGAACGTGTACAGAAATCAGATTTCTCAAACATATAAATGTAAAAAAAAAAAAAACAGAACAAGTGTAAATCAAAACATTTAAATAAATCAACATAAACAGAACTTACCAGCATCTGCGCCAAATACATTCAATATGGCCTCCACAAGACCCAGAACATACTCTCCACACGCAAACACTTTGGCCATGAAGAACATCAAACCAATGCTTCCTCCGAACTCGGGCCCTAAGGATCGACTTATCATGTCTGGATTCATTCGGTTAGGGCAGATTACCCAGCTGTCATCAGGCAAACTGTGGACAAAATCCAGGTTCAATCCAGAAAGATGTGTTCACTTGATAAGGAGGATACAGTAGGCTCCTCCACCCTGTATGGCACCGTTGGTGGAGATGGCACAGATGGACAGTATCGTGAGCGATATGATGGTGTAAGCTACAAAAATCATTAGGAGACCCTGCAGCAGTCCTGCGTGACCAACCACGAACCCTGGAGAGAGAGAAACCAACACTTCAGCATGAGCAACTTCTCTGCACCTGAAGTCCTCAAACAAGCTTCACACACCTGTTCTCAGAAACAACACGATGCTGAACATGGAGAGGACGGTCGGCACCATCACCCCGAAGAACGTGTTCAGTCTTCGGGGGCTCTGGGTCGGCTCTGCGGGGCTGTGGTCCTGGGTGGAGTCTGGCGTGGCGCTGCATGTGGTCAGTGTCAGACCACACACACCTGAGGTGATCAGAGGGGAGCGTTCGGTCGGCATGGCTGAAGGGACGGGGAGCTTCGGGGCTCTCTTCGGGACGGGGTACGTTAACCAGCTGTGGACGCACATCCAACCATTACTTTTGAGTTTCAATCAAATCGGTCCAGTGGTTTAGAAGATATTTTGCCAACACATTGAGACAGAGCAACAGGAAGAAAAACAACTGACGAATGTTGTACAGACGTTCAGGAGTGTGGTGTTAATGTAAGGCCTGGGGGAAAACTACAGATGGCCACTTGTGATGATGTCATAAAAGGAGCGCCAGGCTCAGGGTGCCAGGTGACGCTGATTGTGAGGCTGACTCCAGGACAAGGTGTGTGGATTAAAGATCAAGGCACAAGCGGAGCAGTGATTACCACGCATTATACTCCACGCTCATACATTGTGGAAGGACCCCATGGACCGATTAGGCGAAATCGTCGTCATTTGGTTGCCAGGGAGCCTTCGACAGAGCCAGAAGTACTGGAAGGGGATGTTGATCCAGAACTGGTTCAACAGAGTCCCAAAGAACCTCCACAACAGAGCCTTCCAGAACTTTCACCTACTCCTAGAACCTGGGGCCTCATGTACAAAGACTTGCGTGGATTTCCTACTGAAAAGTGACGTACGGTCAAATCCAGAAAAGTGTGTACGCACAAAAAAATCCAGATGTATCAAACTGTGCGTACACCGGAATCCACGCACATTCCTTTTGTACATCACAACCAACGTGGAACTGAGCGCACGTGAGACACCTCCCCTGACACGCCTTCATTTACATATGTTAAACAGATGCAAATTACTTCCTGCATGTGTGAAGGACATGTTTGTTTGATCCCTGCGCGATCAGAAATCATTTCTAGATTCAGGAAAATAATGAATTTAATATAATATGAGTGAGGAAAAAATCCTAAGTAAGAATAGTTATAAAATGTGTTCATCACGCAAAGAACGAGTGATTGTGTGTCGGTATTTGTGTGTGCGCGCACCCTGCTTTGGTGCGCCAGCTCATCCATTCATTCTGAGTGAAAATATTAACTTTGCGCACGAGTTTATTACCATAATTACTGTAAACACAGAGGAACTTGGATGTTTGGTTGAACATAGATCTTTGTTTATTTAATAGATGACATGAAGAAACGGGTCTGTGCGTCTCAGTGGAGAGTTTTCATGACATGACGTGATGATGGAGTCTCCAAACGCTGCGCGCAGCGCGCGCCACAGCCTTGTGCGCAATCTGTTTGTCTGTGAAGCTGTTACTCTCCAACAAGTTATATATGGTGTACTTTCACGTGTCATTTTGGAGAAATCTACAATAAACGCAGATTATGAATCACCTCCAGCTGCCGTGTGAGGGTGCGCGCGCGCTCCAAAGCGCGACCACTCAGCCTTTGGAATCATATAGATGAGACCATTCTATTGGACATGATCCGGCTTTGTGTGGACTGGAATGGCACAGTCCCGATCGACCTGCCAGCTCCCTCAACAAAGCTCCTGTGGAACAGTTTGATCGCTGCTGCTTCTCATGTGCACGCGTGATGCACCTGTGTTGCTCCAGAGCGCAGCAGTGCCAAACTGAAAAATGATTATTTCTGAAAACGGCTGATAAGCCATATCATAGATCAGAAAATTATATCTGTTTATAAATGAATGCTCTGCGTGTTACACTACGTATTTATTATATCCTCCAGTAAGGCTGAATGAATCCGTTCCTGTTAAATTTATTTTTGGCACAACTTTGCGCGTGCTTTATTTAACTGCGTCATGTGGATGTAATACTTGTTAATCGTGTGTTTGATGGGAATATTAATCATTTTCACATCATGAACAGTTAATAATAATAATAATAATAATAATAATAATAATAATAATAATAATAATAATAATAATAATAATAATAATAATGAATTCAATTTATAACGCACTTTTCATTAATGAAAATCTCAAAGTGCTACAAGGTGCAACAGAATTAAATGTCAATAAAACATTTAATAAACAATTAAAATCAACAACAGTATCAGCTATGATCAAAAGTAGAATCATGAGGAGTATAGTATGCTCGGTTGAAAAGAAAGGTCTTCAAGCCGCTCTTAAAGTCAACCACAGACTGTGGGGCTTCAGTTTCTCTGAATCACCTGTAAGTGTCGCCAAAGGAACAATAACCACAGAAACGTGCGTACGCCAACAGGGGAGCTGGCGTGGAAATGTACTTGGATGCGCAGATATTCACGTTCATTTCATTTTTGTTACATACGGGGTTTTGCGTGGAAAGTGACGTGCGCAATGTTTTTGTGCGCACGCACGGTTGATACATGAGGCCCCAGGTCTGGGAGACGGGTTGTGAAACCAGATAGACTAAACTTGTAAATATGTGTGTGTATAATGTGAATAAGAGTGTGTGAATATTATGCTAAAAGTTAAAGAATGATTAAATATGTATTTCTGTTAATGGGGTTTTCTAGTTCTATGTAGGAACAGACCTTCCAGCTATGAGGCAGAATAATCCTCTAAGGTCTGTTGAATCAATGATAGTCCACCCATTGATTCTAGAGAGGGGAGATGTGGTGTTAATGTAAGGCCTGGGGGAAAACAACAGATGGCCACTTGTGATGATGTCATAAAAGGAGCGCCAGGCTCAGGGTGCCAGGTGACGCTGATTGTGAGGCTGATGGCTAAAGCTGGAAGCAGGGCGATCTGAAATAAAGAAATCAAGTTGACACGTTTTGCTTGAGGACTCTTTCAATAACACGACAAGGAGCACCATGTCTACGTTGAGATGTTTTTAAAGGGATTCTGTACAAATACTACAGTATGTTTGTTTGTTTATTGTTTGCACAAAAATAAACAACACACAAAAGAAATGTAAAAAAGAAAACAAAATGTGCAAGAGAAGTCATAAAAACCCTAATTGGGCTTACAAGCGCACCCCCCCCCCCCTTCTAAAAAAATAAAGAAAATCATAAAAGCTTTATAAATAAACTTAGATCTTTCTTTAAAAGAAAATCATAAAAGCTTTATAAATAAACTTAGATCTTTCTTTAAACATACACAGTTACATACCAAAGCAAAAGATAATAGTTGATATTAAATAAATTTAAATTGTCAAAAAAAAAAAAAATTGTAAAATAAAATAAAAACTAATGTGTTAGAAATTCAATAATGTTTGTTTAAACTTTCTTTTGAATACAGATAATGTTGTACATGATTCACTTAATTGTTTCAAACTGTTCCACAGCACAACACCCTGATACATGAATGAAAATTTAGCAACAGTGGTTCTACAGAAGGGGATATGTAAATCACACCTCCTTCTTGTAGAGTATGAATAATAAGAAGAATTAAACTCAAAGAAATTATGAAAATATTTAGGTAAAGAAAGTGGAATACATATAACTTTATACATTAGGATTCCTGTTTGATACTTATTCACATCATAGATTGTAAGAATTTCTAATTTTTTAAAGAGAGGTGTGGATGGAGCTAAATAAGGAGAGTTAGTGACAATTTTTACAAAAGACTTTTGAAGTTTATGGATTGACTGCAAGTAAGGATAGGTACTAGCCCAAATTAAATTACAGTAAGAAATATGGATTCACAGTGATTATTAAAACAAAGTTTCTCATCAATATAGACACCTAAAAACTTTGCTGATGAAACATTAGAAAGTAAATTGTTATTAATATAAATTTCAGTTTTTTCTGGATTGTAATTTTTATTCTTATTCTTAAATAAGATGAAATTAGATTTTTTTAACATTAAGTGATAGTCTATTTAACTGAAACCACTGAGCAAATTGAATGAGCCCATAAAAAGATTGGTTTACTCAACAACCCCTGGAAGGTCCTTTTATTTAATAACAACGTTCCTGCGGGAGAAACTGACCACCTTAACAGCTTGAAAATACTATTTTTAATATTTTATTCCACAACAAAACTTGTTAAGTCTTTAAAAGCGATCTCAGCCTGAAATAAAATGTCAAATTTAAAGGACTTTAATTTTTTTTAAAACCGTTTCAAGGCCTTTCTTTTTTTTTTTTTTTTTTAATAGACAAAATATTTATTTTATGGCAAATTTTGAGATCTTTTTTAAACAAAAAAGTCATTTTTCCCTGTTAGCACACCGTAAATATTTTTTGTACCATTTAAAACCCATTCTAGTCCAGATTTGTGAAGACCCTCCAGCTCATCAGATCTTTCGGATCTAGTAGCAGAAAATGATGCCTTGTTTTTGATAAAAGCGAGGTTCGCTGGATCGACATGAACGTTTTTTTTTTAACAATTATTTCTAAAAACAAACAAAAATAATAATAATAATTAGCCAGTTGCCATTTCATCGTTTTATTTTTGCTTTTACTGAACAGATACAGTATATT
>JBBPBX010009336.1:0-29446 GCA_038048925.1 Garcialebias charrua
TCCCTGTTTATTGGAATCCCTGGCAAAAACCTTCAGAAACTTCAATATATTCAAAACAGTGCTGCAAGGATCTTGTTGCGAGTTCGTAAATTTGAACATATTACGCCCATTCTTCATAACCTTCATTGGCTTCCTGTCGCCTACAGAATTCAGTACAAAACTGCTCTCATTACACATCAATGCTTACATGGAACTTCACCAGATTATCTGAAGGATATTCTTATTCCACACTCATCCACCCGGTCGCTGCGGTCACAGAACAGTAATCTCCTTCACATTCCGAGAACCAAATTAAGGACCATGGGAGACCGGGCTTTCAGTGTGGCTGCCCCCCGCCTGTGGAACTCTCTTCCTGACTGTCTGAGGGTCCCACAGTCTGTGGTTGACTTTAAGAGCGGCTTGAAGACCTTTCTTTTCAACCGAGCATACTCTGCCTCCTCATGATTCTACTTTTGATCTTAGTTGATACTGTTATTGATTTTACTTGTTCTATTACTTGTTTTATTGACATTTAATTTCTGTTGCACCGTGTAGCACTTTGAGATTTTCATTAATGAAAAGTGCGTTATAAATTGAATTCATTATTATTATTATTATTATTATATATATATATATATATAATATATATATATATATAATATATATATATACCTGACAGTTTCTTAAGTTAAAAATTTACTTAAAACAAAAGCCTTTTATGTCGGTGAGCTATTTTAATGGAATGGCCGATGTCTGATATTTAACTTTATCTCTAATATCGGCCGATATCGATACCATGCCGATAATATCATGCATCCCTAAAAGTGTTGGTTTATTTCAATATGTATATTTGTTGTTTTGAATGAAAAGAACTGATCAGTTATATTAAATGGTCCATTGACTATTTGAAAAGTGTCTTGGTGGATTTTAAACATTTTTATTTGAGTACCCCTGTCGTAGAGTAATCGAACAACTAATCAGGTAAACTGAATAATAAAACTTGCTTCTTCCATCTTCGAAACATCTCCAGACTTCGCCCATCCCTAACTTTTTCCGATGCTGAGAAGCTCGTCCATGCTTTTGTCTCCTCCAGGCTCGACTACTGCAACTCCCTGTTTATTGGAATCCCTGGCAAAAACCTTCAGAAACTTCAATATATTCAAAACAGTGCAGCAAGGATCTTGTTGAGAGTTCGTAAATTTGAACATATTACGCCCATTCTCCATAACCTTCATTGGCTTCCTGTCGCCTACAGAATTCAGTACAAAACTGCTCTCATTACACATCAATGCTTACACGGAACTTCACCAGATTATCTGAAGGATATTCTTATTCCATACTCATCCACCCGTTCGCTGCGGTCACAGAACAGCAATCTCCTTCACATTCCGAGAACCAAATTAAGGACCATGGGAGACCGGGCTTTCAGTGTGGCTGCCCCCCGCCTGTGGAACTCTCTTCCTGACTGTCTAAGAGCCCCACAGTCTGTGGTTGACTTTAAGAGCGACTTGAAGACCTTTCTTTTCGACCAAGCATACTCTACCTCCTCATGATTCTACTTTTGATCTTAGCTGATATTGTTATTGATTTTAATTGTTTTATTATTTGTTTTATTGTCATTTAATTCTGTTGCTCCTTGTAGCACTTTGAGATTTTCATTAATGAAAAGTGCGTTATAAATTGAATTCATTATTATTATTATTAATAATCTTTTCAGATATTCTGCAACAAGCTGTTCCTCCCCACACCCACCTGATAATGGCAAACATGGAGTTGAAGTTCTTGCACTCTCTGCAATGCAGGGCGATCTTGATGAAGTGCTTAATGCTCTTCATCCTCTTCAGAGTGTTGGGCTCTTTTAGGATCTCTGTGGCAACCCAGAAAGTTTCCTGGTTTATCACTTCCTCGAACTGCTTCAGATTTCCATACCCAGAAGAGGAGTCCAGTTTAAACAAGTCATCCACGTACCTACAAGCAGGACAGACGCGTTAAAGGAAAAAGCTGTGCACAAAAGCAAACTATCAAATAAACGTGCACCATTTTGAGTCATTTCGTATTATTAGTGTCATGCAATAGAACACTAAAACACGTACTCTGTGGACTCAATGTTCCTGAAGAGCTCAAAGTCTCTCATGGAGAGCTGGGCAGCGACCTCCATGGTGCTGAGCTGCAGCAGAGAGATCTGACTCTCTCTGAGGAGGTCCTGGGCGTCCTCATCGGAACACAACGTTTCTGTCTCCATGTTGTTCTTCAGGTAGTATCTTAGGGGGAAAAGAATGAAATGAAGCATTTTTGATTAAAATGTGGAAACTTTAGAACAAAACTTTAAAAATGTGTAATGCTGGAAGCACTGGAGTTTATTATAGGGTGGAGGCGTAAACACTCTGATACGGATGGTGCTGATAGAATATGCAAGAGAAACAAACGGAACATAAAGCAAGTGAAAGTAATAAGAGGACAGGTGTATGAGAAAAATGCATTCCTCTATACGCTTAATCATTAAAAGTTTCCTGGTAGAGCCTTAAGCGGCAGGCCATCTCCATCACGCTATAAGCTTCTTAGTTTATAAATCTAACCCTACTTTCTCTCTAATGGAGCTGTAATGTGTTTGTCTTGAAGCGCAGACCCTCAGAGCATTATGAGCCTAAAGTGGGAGCTCCTCGGGAGTAAAGCGTTGGCATAAATGCAACTCCAAATTGCACAACAACAAAATCAAAAGAGCTGG
The DNA here is from genome assembly GCA_038048925.1 of Garcialebias charrua. NCBI lineage: Eukaryota > Metazoa > Chordata > Actinopteri > Cyprinodontiformes > Rivulidae > Garcialebias > Garcialebias charrua. The sequence continues at coordinate 2,705 of JBBPBX010009336.1, forward strand.
TAGGAAGAGCACCAACAAGCAATGGTTTGATTAAGCCGGATTTACTCGCAATAAAACATAAGATGTGACAGAAGATTTCCGTAAAAATGCTTGCTTATATTTAGGTTCAAGTCATGTCAGGACCTCGATAAGCATAAAGACAAAATAAAACAAAAGAGGACAACAAGACAAGAAGAAATGTGTAAAAATAAAAGTTCTAAATAGAACTGGGTTTGACCAAACCATTAGATATCATTTGTGTGTTAGGAGATGGGATCCTCTCTCTTCAGTTATGTGTACGTTGACGGTGTGTACACGGTTTGCTATTGGCTAAGCCTGCTCCTCCCAGACCAGCTGTCAATCATCACCAGCAGAGGATGACGGACACAAAGAGGCAGCAATAATACTCTCCCAACTGCCTCTGGTAGGAACCATCGCTGAATCTTGTTGACACTCATCCTGCTGACAGTGCACAGTGTGTGCATGCATCGTATGTACATATACTAAGAAACTACCAGCGTTATGGTGGATTACTCCATAAATGTTGTAGCCTGTTTCGCTGAATCTGATAAAAATGAACACAGATAAATAAGACTCTTTAATTCCTTCCTAATATGTGAATAAAATTAAACAAGTGCAGTTATTCGAAGCAGCGTGTGAACGAATGCATCATTGTGCGTTGAACTTGATCGTATCGATGTATTTGTATGAGTGTGCGTATGAATAATTCCAGACATGCCGTGGTGTCTGCAGAGGCCTTCGCCCCTGACGGAGGATGAAAAATTCATGCCGGCCTACTTGGGAGGGGACTGACGATGGACCCCAGGAGACGAGGAGAATGCGTTGAAACTGAAAAACTGATGGAGTCACATTAAAGCAGACGTTGGCGCTGCAGTCTAATTTTCGGCTATGTCCTACAAACTTCAGTCATAAAATACGTCTAGCAACGAGACAAAAGAACTTGGACTTTCAGCAAACCAAATCAACATTTATAGATGCAAAAGCAAAAGAAAAGCTTACAGCAAAGGCTTTCAGTGGTATCACAACTTAAGAAGGGATGCACAATATTGGATTTTTGGCCGATATCCGATATGTTAAAACTTATTTGGCCGATACCAATACTATGCCGATAATATCATGCATCCCTATGTAGAATTATACAAATCAGAGCTGATCTCAAGCAGACAGTATGAGGTTTGGAGCCATTCTGTGAAATAGGAGTAATATTTCTGTTAAAAAAATACTTTAAATCTTGAATTTCACAAAGCACTGAAGGCTGGTGAGCGTTAATTGTTTTACCCAATGAAGAAACATTTGAACAACAAAAAAAAAATATATATATATAATAAAAAAGTTGAACTCCGTTTAAAAAAAAATGTTTTCAGGTCCAACCACTGTGTGTTCTGGTTTAACCTTTCCCCTCCACCCTGAGCATGAATTTATGTTGCTTCCTGGTTTATCAAAGCAGTACTGTTTGTCGTTTTGTGCATTTGAACCTACGAAGGCATAAATACATGTACTTTTAATACTGAACTCCCTTTGGGAATTTGCTGACAACGATCTGAGTGAAGATAAAACTCATTTACCCGTAGGGTAACATTTGTGTCGCTCACCTGCCACTAAGCTGAATCCGATCAGCCAGTTTAGAAAGTTGGTCGGGCAGACGACGTTGCTTTATTACCCCCCCTGGGCTCACGGACACCTCACACAGGGAGTAGGTTTCAGGCGCTGCGAGGAAGCCAAACTCGTTGACGGTGTGGGCGACAACATCCTTGGCCGTAGTGTCCTTGCTGATGATGATGTAGCAGCTCTGCTGGTCGGCTTTGAACACCCGAATAACCTGGTCTGGGATGTCTTAAAGAGAAACACAGAAAACAAGACAGACACGTGACTAGTGGCCGATCAAAAAAGGTAATGTTAAAGACAGATGTGATAAATATATGAAACTTTTTATACTTTTTTTACTACTATGAAAAACTACTATGCAAAAAACTCAGGACAGTACTAAACTTTTATTATTTCATTTTATGCTTGTTTTATGCTTGATGCCCAATGTGCCTTACTGCATATGCCACTTTTTGCCTCTATAACAACATCAACTACTACCTCATACATATACTGTGTACATTAACTCATACGCTGCTTTGCCACTTTGCAAATGTCAATGCTAGAAACCTTTAGTTTATTTTAGTTATACTTTTTATACTCTTTTTTTATACTAGTATGCAAAAACTCAGGACAGTATTATGTTCATTAAATGTTTAATGTTTTAGTTTTAGAGTTGGTGTAAATTTTCATACTCTTATACCACTATGCAAAAAACTCAGGACAGTGTTAGTTTTACTATTTTATGCTTATGTCTATTATTATATGTTTCAGTGTTTCAATGTTTAGATGTTTACTGTTGCACCGAGGGACTGAGAGAAACGCAATTTCGGTCCTGTGTATGTCCTGTACAGTACATATTGCAGATCTGACAATAAAGTTGACTTTGACTTTGACTTAATTGTTTAGTGTTTAAATGGTTACTGTTGCACCGAGGGACTGAGAGAGAAATGCAATTTCAATCCTGTGTATGTCCTGTACATATTGCAGTTCTGACAATAAAGTTGACTTTGACTATATGTAATGGCATCAAGAATCTATAACTTATGACATTAATCTTGTTTTGATACTTCTGAATCAAACCAAGAGATTGGTGTAAAAGTATAAAATTAACCATGTTTGAAAGTTACCGTACATACAAGCCGGATTCCAAAAAAGTTGGGACACTAAACAAATTGTGAATAAAAACTGAATGCAATGATGTGGAGGTGCCAACATCCAATATTTTATCAGAATAGAACACAAATCACAGATCAAAAGTTTAAACTGAGAGAATGTATCATTTTAAGGGGAAAATATGTTGTTTCAAAATTTCATGGCATCAACAAATCCCAAAAAAGTTGGGACAAGTCCATTTTTACCACTGTGTGGCATCCCCCCTTCTTCTTACAACACTCAACAGACGTCTGGGGACAGAGGAGACCAGTTTCTCAAGTTTAGAAATAGGAATGCTCTCCCATTCATGTCTAATACAGGCCTCTAACTGTTCAATCGTCTTGGGCCTTCTTTGTCGCACCTTCCTCTTTATGATGCGCCAAATGTTCTCTATAGGTGAAAGATCTGGACTGCAGGCTGGACATTTCAGTACCCGGATCCTTCTCCTACGTAGCCATGATGTTGTGATTGCTGCAGAATGTGGTCTGGCATTATCTTGTTGAAAAATGCAGGGTCTTCCCTGAAAGAGATGACGTCTAGATGGGAGCATATGTTGTTCTAGAACCTGAACATAGTTCTCTGCATTAATGGTGCCTTTCCAGACATGCAAGCTGCCCATGCCACAAGCGCTCATGCAACCCCATACCATCAGTGATGCAGGCTTCTGAACGGAGCGTTGATAACAACTTGGGCTATCCTTGTCCTCTCTGGTCCAGATGACATGGTGTCCCAGTGTTCCATAAAGAACTTCAAATCGTGACTCATCTGACCACAGAACAGTCTTCCATTTTGCCACACTCCATTTTAAATGACCCCTGACCCAGTGCAAACATCTGAGCTTGTGGAGCATGATTAGAAATGGCTTCCTCTTTGCACTGTAAAGTTTCAGCTACAACGGCGGATGGCACGGTGGATTGTGTTCACTGACAATGCTTTCTGGAAGTATTCCTGAGCCCATTCTGTTATTTCCTTGACAGTGGCATTCCTGTTTGAGGTGCAGTGACGTTTAAGGGCCCGGAGATCACGAGCATCCAGTAGAGTTTTACGGCCTTGACCCTTACGCACAGCGATTGTTCCAGATTCTCTGAATCTTTTGATGATGTTATGCACGGTTGATGATGATAACTTAAAAGTCTTTGCTATTTTACGCTGGGTAACACCATTCTGGTATTGCTGCACTATCTTTCTGCGCAACAATGGTGGAATTGGTGATCCTCTTACCATCTTGGCTTCTGAGAGACACTGACACTCTGAGAAGCTCTTTTTATACCCAATCATGTTGTCAATTGACCTAATTAGTGTTAATTGGTCTTCCAGCTGTTCGTTATATGCTCAATTTCCTTTTTCCAGCCACTTATTGCTACTTGTCCCAACTTTTTGGGGATTTGTTGACACTGTGAAATTTTGAATCAACATATTTTTCCTTTAAAATGTTACATTTACTCAGATTAAACTTTTGATCTGTCATCTATGTTCTATTACGAATAAAATATTGACATTTGCCATCTCCACATCATTGCATTCAGTTTTTATTCACAATTTGTTTAGTGTCCCAGCTTTTTTGGAATCCGGCTTGTAGTTGGTATAGAGAATCAAATCCAATAAAAACTTGAGCTAAACAGAGAAATGACAAATGCACTCATGAAGGTTGAAGAAAAACCTATGTCTGTTTAAATGTCTTTAGTTATGATTAAATGTCTTCTGCTCAGGTTGCCCTTTTAAATAATTAGTTCTTGGAATGAAATTTTTATGCATTCCTGTCTTCTTAAGCTTTTACAGACAGTATGAGAACAACTCCTCTGCTCCAACTCAATTTTATATATACAATTACATTCTATCACAAATAATCACTTAAAATGATAATTTTTCTAAGTCAGAGTCAATTTATCATTGCCATTGTCAATGAACTGGATTCACAAACTAGGAACTTGCTTCGGCAGAAAGTTGCAAATAAAAGATGAAAGAAAACTTTTTTTGTTGATAATCTCATGATTTTGCACATTAAATGGCTCCAATTCGGGAATAAAGCTATACAATATCTTAAATCATTAGGTAATATCAAACCAATAAAACTTGAAAGTCAAAACTTGATTACAGTTTCATGGAGCAGCTGCACGTGACTTCCATGGCAGAATGCACGTTTAATAATGGAGACGTTCTCTGAGTGAAGCGCAGCATTTAAGATCTCTGTGTTTGAGTATTGCAGGGTGTACGGCCCATTAGCCACAGGCAGCCATAGAGCTTTAATCGAAGGCGTTATGAGAGCCATGCAATGACAAGTGGAGACAGAGTCCAATGAAGCTGCTACAGCGAGCGTTTGTTCAGATTATAATACCTAGATTACAATCATTACAGTCGCAGCAGCAGCATAAGTAGAAACAAAGTGCTAAAAGCAAAACCAATAGTGCTACATTAGGTGTTGGTAATCAATCAGCTCTGCTCATTTAAAGAGCTGCATCTGTGTGCAAACTAGATTCAGATTTGTTCATGCCATGTTGTGAAGAAGTGCATGTAAGAGGGGTCATTATGCTGTGGCTTCCAGTTTCTTTTTGATGCATTTTACAAGAACCCACGAGTGTTTTCTTGTAAAAAGGGTTTTCCCAATTCTAATATTTACACAAGTGTTTTCTTTTCCCCTTTGTCTTAGGTAAAGTTTTGATTTCTTTTTGTAACATTAACATGAATTTTACCAAGAGACAACTTTGAATGACAACTTAATCCTAAATGTTTATTTTCACTAATTCACAGTAAATGGTTATTTATCCTTTTTATTTGTGAAATTGCAGGATTGAAATGCAAGTACAGTAATCACTTTTGAAAACCACTTTGCTTTTCGCTCGCTATCCCTAAAATAATTATTTAAATAAATAAAAAATATATGTTTACTTTGTCACTTAATAGGTTTTGCTATAAAAGGTAGTATCAAATGAAGTACAAACACAACAATACAAGTTTTTACACAGAACCTGGAACACAGAAGTAACATAAAAAAACAGATGGGGAAAAACAAGAAAGAAGGGACATTTGGGGACAATCAAACAATGACACTGGATGTAAATATACTTACAATACAGTCCCAATGCTTGGCAAGCAGAGAGGAAAAGGATAAAAAAGGGAAACGTTGTAATTACACATGGGAAAAAGTTTGACAGCAGCATAAAGAGAGGTTTGGGGGTTGGAAATAACACAACAAACGAAAAGAAGAAGACAAAACCCCGCAGAGTTTCGTCTGCAGCAGTAATCTGCTGGTGGGAAACCAAAGAGGAAAAACCATGACTCAACATCTCAACACTAGAACATGTGTTTAAAAACATAAAGCACAAGAGGAGAAGGAAAAAAAAAACGCAAAATCACTGAGAATAATCTGAGAAAAATACTTCACATAAAGCAAATATGAAATATCAGACAAGAAAACTCTAGTTTATATTTAAAGCATTCACACTCTGATTCTCTAATTATTTTAGCTCGTGATGTAAGAGATTTATGAGCAACTTCAAGTGTCACATGTTCATAAATGTTAGTTACCTGGACACTCTTTAGTCTAATAAACAATTAACAAATAGGAGCTGGGCATTACAGTCTTTAACAACTTCTGACTTTCAGGCTACGTTCACACTGCAGGTATTAATGCTCAATTCCGATTAAAAAAAAAAAATCTGATCTTTTGGTGTGAACGTTCACACTACATTTTAAATGCGACCTGCATCAGACTCCAGTGTGAACGATCTACATTGCAGAAGCGACCCGCATGCGCAGAAAAAAACGTGTCTCAGAACGTGACGTGGCACGCAGCACCCTGTGTTTGCGGAAGTAAACATGGACGCGCGCGACAGTTTTCAGTGTGTGTTCGGTAATTTTGAAGTTGTTGTCCAATCGGGGAAAGCTAAACATCCAAATGATTAAAGCCAAAAGAAAACTGAGAAGAAAGCAAGCAAAATTTTTAGTGATGGTGATTTTTGGAGCTGTGGCTGCTACCTCTGTTCAGAGGGATGTGTGGATGCGGTGTAGGAGCTAGAACTGTGACGTCGGTCTCACATCGGTGATGCAAAAGTCAGATGTAAGTCACATGAGCGTTCACAGCGCAGTTGCTTTGAAAACATCAGATATATATCCGATTTAAAACCACATACTGAAACGGCCTGGGTCGGATTTGAAAAAAATCGGATTTGTCGCGTTCAGACCGTCATTAAAAAATCGGATATGGGTCAGATGGGGCAAAAATATCGGATTTGGGTCGGATTTGCCTGCAGTGTGAACGTAGCCTTAGTTTGATTTACCATAATTGCCAGGCTATTGAGCACACCCAAATATAAGCCACGCCCACTAAATAAAAAACAATAACTTTGTCCAGGTTGTAACATAAGATATTTACATAGACTTAAAAAAAAACTTTTAATTAAATACGTACCAATAACATATGAAATGTACAGTAAATGTTTTTTCCTTAACAGTACTTGTAACACGGCTGGTTAAAAATAAATAAATACAGTAGTAGTAGTACGGTAAGTCATTGATCGCTATTTTCATATTCCTCCTTCACAAGCTTGTGCTGTCCTGCTCTGTGCATGCAGGGGAGTCCCGTCACAGGAGCGGGGATTCCCCCACTACTCATTCTCTCCTCCCCTCCCCGTTTCATTGGTCCACTGTGACCTGTTCGGTAATTTTATCGGTCAGATTATTATAAATTTTTTAAACCCTTATTTATACAGGTAGACTCATTGAATCACAAGGACCCACTTCCCAAGAGAGGCGTGTATTGGGCAGCTATGTGAGTGCCCAGGTGTGACGAGGCTACCGTAAATGTTTTCGTGACATGAAGCTTGTTAGCCCATAAAGAAGAAGAAGGAAAAAAAATGCTTATATAGTCCAGAGATTACGGTAATTTGATTCTGCAGAGCCCTTTTTTATTAATCCCCCCCCCCTTTTTTTTCCGACCATTGTAAAAGGATTTCTTGTTACCTAAAAAAAGGACAAACTTGCTCCTCTATAAAAAAATGTATACCGTATATATATTTCCACCATCTGTAGTAAAAGGAAAACTGTGATTTTCCACAGATGAATAATTACAGTAAACCCAGAGGTGGTCCTAAAAAAGCCCAACTCTGCAGATTATTAAACAGGCAAAGAATAGGCACCCGGAAGATAACGACGCACACAGTCTGTCTGCTTATTGGGCATTGTTTGGATAAAAAGGTCCGTCTGTGCCTCAGATGTGTACCTTAATGTAATTACAGGCAGCGACTTGTAGGGGAGGTAACAGAAGCTCTGCAGAGCATCTGGGGAAAACGAGGTTTTGTTTCAGAGTGCTGCTCTTTGCTTTACGTACTTTTAAACCTAAAAGGAGGCAGTGCAACGAAAAGGAACACGTTAAAACAGCGTTTGTGTGATATCTCACCACCACATGTGATATATAGGTTTACCGGTACATACTACAGTATTTATATCTACAGACAGCAGGAGCGCGTGTTTGCATTTGTCTTGCAGATGGCTTGTGGAATAAATCAGAACCATATTCACTTTCTCATTCCTCTCTTTCTCTTGCTCTCCTTTTCTGTCAGTCTATGCAGACATAAATAACAGACTTGTCCTTGTTAGTTTAAATAATTAGGGCTCAGAAACCTCTCTGACAAGAGGAGATTAAAACATCCTCAACTGGCCTAAGAGGTTAAGTCTTGTCAAACACGAGGCAATTCAGCAATAGATCTGGGATCCTTCAAAAAGACAGACCACAAGAAAGATGAATGTGTGTGGTTTTGTCTGTGTGCTGAGCAAGGCCAACTGCCTTCGTAGGCTTGCTTTGTTTGAGTGAATAAGCTCCTCTGACAAGAAAAGGGGATCTTTTTAAAGAATATGGTTGTATATAACTGAGAAAGAATGTGTGGACTTTTTAGATCTGAGTTTTGACGTAACGCTCAAGGATGACAGCCCATTTGCGCAGCATCTGTGAGTACTTGCTGAGGATTCTAGCCCTCAATTCGTAAATGGTTTCAGCGTTCAGCCAGGCGGAGGTGCTGGGTCGAGTGTGACGGACAGCTTCAGAAGAGGAGCCCTCAGCTGTGACTGAGACACCTGCAAAGCCCTGTGATGGTCAGAGTTCACAAACAGCCGGTGTAATGGAAGTTTTGCTTCACGTTGACTCAATCCTGTGCTTCGAGTTCAATTTCATCAGTGTCACAATGGCTCAAAGCACAGAGAACGGCAGGAAAACCTAACACAAATTGAATACGAAGAAATTTATAAGAAACTGATTTATTCAGTTTCGTTATTTCTAATATTTACAAATGAGAGATTTTTTTAGACTAAAGACCGGAGCTACAAAGCAGAAATTGCATCTCAGCAAGTTCAACATTGATGTGCAAACCTGGACAGAGTCCGTTTTCTTTTCCGTGTCTCAGAAATCAAATGAACTCTGTTCCTGACAAGCAGATTCTCAGTAAGGAGAGCAAAAGAGCCTGAAAATGACACCAACAAAAGAAATATTCTTTGTAGTTTCCTCCTGTTAGCGCAAAGGTTACTTTTTGTTAAATACCTTCATAATGTCGCCTCATTTATTTTCAGTAACAATCAGATTGAAATTGCAAAAATATCTGAAAATTTTAAAATAGTTTTCGTCCATTTGATTGTTTTATAATAATAATAATAAAAAAGCCTCGGGTGTCACATAAAATCAGCTGTAACACTTTTTGCATACCAATACAATGTTTTTGGTTTTGCGTTTGTTCTTCATGAATATTCATTCATTCATTCAACCTTTATTTATACAGGCTAGCCTCGTTGAGTCACGGGGACTCATTTACAAGAGGGACCTGTCTCACTCACACCAAACAACCATCCACTCTCACACTCACACCTAGGGTCAATTTAGAGTCACCAATCAGCCTAACAAGCATGTTTTTTGGTCTGTGGGAGGAAACCGGAGTACCCGGAGGAAACCCACGCATGCACGGGGAGAACATGCAAACTCCACCCAGAAAGGCCCCGGACCAGGATTTGAACCGGCAACCTTCTCGCTGAGAGACAGCAGCTCTACCAGTTGTGCCACCGTGCTGCCCATATATGATCTAAGTAGCTAAAACAACAGGATTGTCTACTCTACATATCATATAAATACAGCTGAGACTGCTTCTCAACAATTTCTGGCCATGTTCCAAATCCACATCTTACACTTCCAAGAAGCAACTTTTGAAGCCACCTCTTCCAGCTCTTCTGGGAGGACTCCCAAGGCGTTCCCAGATCAACCGAGAGACAGTCTCTCCTGCATGTCCTGGGTCTTCCCTGGGGTCTCCTCCCAGTAAGACGTGCCCGAAACACTTCCCTAGGGAGGCACCCAGGGAGCATCCTTATCAGATGCCTGGACCACCTCAACTGGCTCCTCTTGATGTAGAGGAGCAGTGGTTCTACTTGGGAGTAGCTCCTGGATAACTGAACTTCTCACCCTGTCTCTAAGAGCTGCAAAAGAGACCCCCAATCCGATACTCATAGAGCATACCCCACAGTGTACCTCAAGGAACACGGTCGAATACCTTCTCCAAGTCCACAAAACACATGTAGACTGGATGGGCAAACTCATGACCCCTCAAGGACCCTATTGAGAGTAAAGAGCTGATCCAGTGTTCCATGGTCAGGACGGAACCCTCACTGTTTCTCCTGGATCTGAGGTTCAACCAACGATTGACTCACTTCTCCAGTACCCATGAACAGACCTTACCAGGGAGGCTAAAGAGAGTGATTCACTTTGAGTTTCATCATTCAACACCTGCTCTTCTCAAGGGCGGATGTCTCCTCTTGGTCTCCGTTTTGCTTTTGCTTTGTCTTGTCTGTGAAACTGTCTGAGAGCCTCTCTTCTACAAAATCTTCTGAATCATAACTATGGACTTCAATTTGGTCAGTTGGTCCCTCAACACAACTGATAACATTTATTTAAAGAGAAGACAGGCTGTAGGCGAGCCGATTTGCCCTGTTTGCATGCACACAGCTGGATATCTCATCGACTTGGAAGACTTGATGATGTGTCTATCTCTGCTGTCATCTGTGGATCTTAAGGACGCATATTTAATAGGATTTATGATAACTGGTTCCTGGTCTATCAACACACAAGGAAGACGTATGTGGCAAATCTGGACCTGGTCATGCTGCCTGCCTTACATGATGGCTTGGTTCATGTCTCAAGAACCCAGACTTTTGGCTGAATGGATTAGATCTCTGGAATTTTTCTCAAGCACGTTCCATTGGTATGGTCATTTAATTTGGACATTTCGGAAGCGAGTGGACCGACACAGACTGAAGGTAGATGTCATTAAAGTTCTGCCTGTTCCCAAAACAATCGTGCTTATCTGACATTCAGCTCACTGACTGGCCTTGATAGGCCGTCTTATCTCAAGACGCCTGCAGAAGTTTTGTAAACCTGACGCTCTCACTCTCCCAAACCTGCTACTGAGGAATTCCACTGACTTTTCAGAGTAGCCCAGCTGAATAAACATTATGTCATCATTTCAGGACGCTGGATTCGCCTCTGGCCATCCTCCTTATTCTCTTACAGTTAGAACAGCATACATAAGCATACATACATATTTTTCTCTTGCATTTGGTGTTGGATGTAACTGGGACCCCGTGTACATAATCTCGTTTTCATCACATGTACCACATGCGGTGCAAATGACAATAAAGACTCTCTGACTCTGACTGACTCTCTGATAAAAGTGAGCATCAACCTTAATTTAGTCCATCAAATCCATTTGATCAAACAAATTGTTAAATTAAAACAATTATTAAAAAACTAATTTACAAAACATGTCAATATACTGTAATTTTACGGAGAGGGGAAAAGCTCAGAAAGGACTGATACATTTGCTGTGAAATTATTTAACATTTACATCAACAGATTTAACACAACACATTGATTAGACCTGCTTAAAGATCCATATCTTACCAGCAGGGTTAGAAAAGTCTAGGACACTTGTCGCCGGCTGCAGCAGGTCGGGGCTGCTTGAGGACAGGTTCCCAGGAATGGGCATGATAGCCACGCTGTGACGACACTGCTTGGTACCCACGATGCTGTCGTCCTGAGACTGACCCATGCCGCCATCACTGGGGAGGGAATCAGAAGGTGAACATTTGAAATGAGGTGTAGGAGATATTTAAATGAGGTTTTAAACACAGAGAATATTAAAAGCATAGACAGCTATAGACTTATTAAAAAATCTTTTGTTATGAGTTTGAAGGATACCTGCACCTCGAGAGCATATTAAAATCTCTCCTTATAACAACAGACAAGAGATATAATCAAAATTCTGCACAGTAACAACACAAAATGTCAACACCACCTACATTTTATTTTTCTTTTAATATGCATCAGTGATCCTGCTGAAATTTATCCATAAGGGGTAGGGGGGTTCAATGGCTTAAACTGATAAGATGCTTTTATGGACAAAAACACACATTTACCAAATACATACACACACACACACACATACAAGACAATGACTAAAAGCTAGCACATTGGAAAGTCAGAAATAGTCCACGTTGTTTGATATTTACAGATTCCTTGTGCCTTAAATTCATCTTTGCTTTAATTTCTAGAATTGCACAGCAATAGACAAACTATTTATGGCACAACAAGGTTCTCATCAGGCTGCCTGGTTCTGTACATACAAGAAGCAAATCAGAACATTTTTTAGGAGAAAGCCCACCTGCAGATTAGGTACTGTTCATGTCTAGCCTCAAATCATAAGTGTGGGAATTGTGAGATTTGATAACATGTTTATAGAGAGCTGTGCTTACGGAGATTCACAGAAGCTAAAAACGAACAATTACGGTATTAAATTAAAAATGGCTGAAACGCACGTCTCACATTCAGTCAGGTACGGTAAGTTCTCTTAAGTTGTAAATTCTTCTGGTAACTTTCACTCCTAGTTTGTTTCCTTTTTCCACATATTTTTTGGATCTATCGTAAAGCTGTTTTTGCATCTTATATACAGAAATACAGGATCTTCATTAAAACAGCTACAGCCAGGCAGCTGCAAAAGCTCAGTATTTTCTGAATTACAGGTGAAATGTGTTGCTTCAACAGAAGGGAACAGAGTACAGTACAGTACAGTAGTCCCTTGTTTATCATGATGGATCGTACCCTGAAGCCCCGCGATAAGTGAAAAAACGCGAAGTAGGAATAATATTCAAGTAATAAGTAGTGGTTTATTTTAGGCATTTTAAACCCTTCCCACACTCTTGCAATATTTTAAACCATGTTTCTGAACTCTAAACGCTGTAAAAGAGCACAGAATGTCATGATTTCAGATTTGCCTCCAGCTGCTCTACCATTAGCACTCTCGGCCACGCCCATTTCTCCGCTGCAGAGCTGAGATACGACACGCTGCACGAAGAAGCTTCTCCTGCAGCTGTGGGCTGCACAAAGGTGCAGCAGGTGCTAAATAATTGTAAATAATTTATTTTAAATAAAAATTCCATGCCGAGCGTGCGGCTCATCAATCAATTGTGCGTCATGTCCAATTTTATTTTTAACGAATCGCAAAGTAGCAAGTCTGCAAAAAATGAACCAAGAAGTAGGGAGGGACTACTGTAGACAAAAAAAGGCACAAGTGACTGAAGATCAGGATAGAAGTGGAAAGGAATGAGGTAACAAAATATTTCAAATATGATGAAAAACTTTGGGAAATAAAAAAGGCTATAGCTGTTTAACAAGTAGAAAATTGGACACATAAGGACAGCAAGAGCTCAAAAGACCACACCTGAAGCATTTGTGTATGTGTGCATTACAATAATGTTCAATGTTGGAGAAATTAAGTCAGATCAGACACCTAATAATATCTAAAGGTGATAAATATGAGATGTACAGAGTGAAAGGATTCAGAGTCGATCCCAGCATTTTTGGGGGGGGGGGGGAGAAAAGTCAATCAGATGATTTTTGGGGCAGTTTAAGAGCTTTTGAACTGTGCCAAGGATTATATATAAAAAAAAATTAAAACGCCAGCGTGTCTCCTCTATAATAAAGATCTGATAAGTGAAGGACTGCTTTAATGGTTAGACCAGATTTAAGTCTTTCTGTCTGAAGTTCTCCATTCCTGATTATTGGCTGCAGAGCCAGCAGCTTATCTGTGCAGCAGTAGTTTCTCTGCATCCTCATTATTTTTTATTAATGTTTTTGTTAACTTATTCTGTTTATACATGAATGTTTCTGTTCATTGCCCTGAGAAAACTTCTGTTGTCACTTGGCACTACGGTATATAAATAAACTGAATTGAATTGAATCTATGCAGGTGCGTGTCACAATAGCAGGGGAATTGGCTTCCAGCATGACGAGAAACAGACAACTTCATAATGATTTTAAAATAATAAATTAAAAACATAAATTAAAGTTGGTTTGAAAACAATCAATGAAGATGACATATTAATAGTTAGACTCACAGTTAGTGTCAGTATTCAATATTCCTAATAATTTGCTATGATGTAATTAATAGTATTTGTTTAATGAATTATTTATTTATTTATTCATCTTTATTTAACCAGGCATGTCCCACTGTGATCACATATCTCTTTTTAAAGAAAGGCCTGAAGGCAGTCCAACATGCATGTTTTTGGTCTGTGGGAGGAAACCCATGCAAACAAAGAGAACATGAAAACGCCACACAGAAAGACCCCAGGTCCAAACCGGGGATTGAACCCAGGACCTTCTTTCTGTGAGGCAACAGTGTTAACACCAAGCTACTGTGTTGCCATATACTGTACTTACAGTGTAATGTAAAGTAAATCAATATAATTGAAGATACACGGGTGCAAAAGGTATTTTTCTGCAATGTACATTTGGATTAATCTAAATTTATTAACAACTGAACACCTAAACGTTGTGAAAATCCAAGTTTTAAACACATTTATATGAGACCCATTAATGTTGTCCTCCAGAAATGAAGGTGAAGGTTAGTACTGTGGGTGTGACTCTGTTTGACAACCTGCTGCGTGCAGGTCTGCATATGAACACAGAATCTTATGGTTGGCAGATGGTAAATTACACAAAAGATCTTACCCAAAAAGGCCCCTGAAGCAGCAGAGACAGGCAAGAAGAGAGACAACATTTAAACACATGAAAAAAAAAAAAGTAAAATAAACAAAAAACAGAAACAGAGCTCTGCTGGAATGTCCCAGCAATACAAGAGCAGCAGTGGGACGTCTCCTTACCGTATTTTCTGGAGTATAAGTCAGTTTTTTTTGCATAAATTTGTCAGTTATGCGACTTATACGCCGAAGCGACTTATACAGCAGAAAATACAGTATATACATTTAATTGACACAAACAAACATCTGTGTTGACAGAATATTCAGCACACAAGCTTTTGACATAAAGGTAGGCTTGCTGATATGAAATATACAACAACAAAAACATGTCTGGTACATTTTCAAAATGACACCAAATGAGATGTCTAAAAGTAGCAGGAAATAACAATTATTAGATTTTCTTCACTGTATTTCCTATACTGAGTGTGGATTAAGAAGTATATCTAAGCTTTATGCACAGATATGATTTATTTGAAATTGGTTTAAAACACACACAGAGAAAAATCACTGAAATGCAATCTTCGCAAGAGAAAGTAACTGAATCAAAGCAGGGTGAGTTGAGATCCAACATTCTCTTAAAATAACAGGGAGTCAAGAGTGCAATTTTACCTAAAACAACATAATTTTACCTAAAACAACTTTTTTACCTAAATTTTACCTAAAACAACATAATTTTACAATATACTGTAGTGTGCTTGCACCAATCTATAACTACTGGAATATATCAAACACTAGACTGTGCTGCAATCCAGTAAAACAGGGGTGTGGCCAAACTATCAAGATGAACGGACTCATGGCCCATGGGCCATAAAAAAGTGAAATCTAACTCTCAACAAGTTTACTAATTTTGGTGGAGAAACTTTTAAATTGTTGTAGATCCATAACGTTAAAAGCCTCATAAACACTAAGCTTATTTTTTTTATTAAAAGGATTTGATTTATTTTATTCATGTTTGTTGTTTTCTTGTGTTTGGAAAGTTCATTTTAGTCTGTTCTCAGCAAGAAAAGCATAATATGAGTAATTGTCCTTTTAAAAAGGGGGTCTTTTGTACCATGGACGCCCCAAAAGGCTGATTGAAGTTCTGAAAAATAGTCCAGCTGTCGCCACAACAGATTCATAGAAGATTTGATGAAGTTGATCAACTTGTAAGCAGATGACACCACGTAATATTCATTTTAAAATGTCCAATTTCCCTCTTGATTATTTTATCAAGTGCAATATTTAGCCACGTTTTATGAATCATATCCAAAAGTCTCCTTTCTGGTTGAAATCAGTAAAGGTTTGTGGTGTTTTGTACCACGAAATGAGAATAAAACGATTACTGTACAGTCAAAAGTTTGTGTTTTGCTTAATATTGCTCATTTTGAGAAAATTAGTTTTCATCTGCGTTGCTGTTAAAGGTAAACATTATATATATACATGTATATATATAAAAAAGGATTATCGGGCCGCAGCTATGGCGCAAGGGTTAAGAGCGAGGCCCATAATTGAGGCTAGTCCTCGCTGTGGTGTCGCGGGTTCACATCCCGGTCCCGACGACCTTTCCACAATGTCTCCCCCTCTCTTGCCCTGTTTCACCCTCCATCCTCTACAACAAAAATGGACACTGGAGCCAAAAAAAAAAAAAAAAGATTATCAATTAATTTGCAGAAAGTCTGCATCAACCTCTTAAAGCGTCACTGACATGATTTTTTTACTATGCATAAAATTGCTCAAAATATACATATTTTATCATTCAACTATGTTCGTTTTTGCAAACAAAATAATAAATCAATTTAATTTTGCTTTAAAAGTGATTTTAAACTTTGCGCCGTGTTTATTCACGGGAAATCCGATTACACGCGAATGCAACATCTGTGACGTAAAATCGGGCAGAGCCCTGGGCTTGTCAGTGTGCGTGTCTGCTGCTCGCCTGCAGATCGCGTTTTTTTTTTAACTTGAAAAATGACGTTACGTTGTGTCGCATTTGGGTGTTCTAATATCATCAGTGAACAAATGAGCCTTTTCACTTTCCCAAAAGATGAAATACTTCGTCAAGAGTGCAACAAAGCTGCACCTCTCAGAGCCCCCCCTCACCTGAAGGTACCGGTAAGTCTCATGCCGGGTACCCACCTAAATTGTCAGAACACTAATGCCGCCCCCTTTTGGCCGCTTGTCACGGTCACACTGGGTCATGTCTGATGACGCGCACTGGGGGGAGGCAGAGGAGGGAGTCTAGCTCGTTTTCCGGGTCAGTTGTTGTGTTTTCATGCTGCTGGCAGATAAAATCAGCAGCACGTGAGCCGAGTGGGTTTTCTACGAGCCGAACTGCAGCTCCGACAGTCTTTGTTGAGATATGTTTGGGGTGATCGTACGCTGGAGCAGACAGCAGCAACTGTAAAAATGCCAAGTTTCTTACCGGAGTCTGGTTCCAATTCATGGAGGCTCGATGGGGTAAGTTTAAAAAGTCCCGTTGTCGTTGTGTAATCACATAGCAGAGGCTCTCCCGATTGGTTGTTGCGATGCGTCGAGCAACGTCGAGCCGCAAAATATCAACTTTTCGATCCGACGCTGCTCAACGCGTAGGTTGCTTCGGACGCGCGCGTGCCGCCGCTTCAAACACACAAAACGCACCGCTTCACGATACGCCGCGCCTCGACGCGTCTCCACATAGACTTTCAATGTAAACCGGCCGCTTCCGCCGCCCGACACGGGTCCAGTGGGTAACCGGCATTATACGGCTGCAGACCTAAATTAGATCCTGCTGTTTCTTGTTCCATCACCCGAACTATTTTTGGCTTCCCAAACTGAAGACAAATAGCTCAAATCTTCACATAGATTGCTAAATTCGTCGGGTTTTAAATTGTCCGCCATTACCAGAGCCCTCTGCCCGATTTTACATCACAGATGTTGCATTCGCGTGTAATCAGATTTCTCGTGAATAAACACGGCGCAAAGTTTACAATCACTTTTAAAGCAAAATTAAATTGATTTATCATTTTGTTTGCAAAAACGAACATAGTTGAATGATAAAATATATATATATTGAGCAATTTTATGCATAGTAAAAAAAATCACGTCACCCACACTTCAAGCCTGCTGGAAAAAATGATACAATTCTTAAACTGCAGTTGTGGGCCGCGCAAAACTACTCCAAGGGCCTCAAATGGCCCGTGGGCCACACTTTGGACACCTGTGCAGTAAAACACAGTGATGACCCAGATCACAGGCCTAGCTAATAATCTAATAATAATAATAATTAATTCAATTTATACCGCACTTTTCTTTAATAAAAATCTCAAAGTGCTAATCTCATCTCTAGTTCTTTTAATCAGCCACTTCTCCCTCTGAATAAGAGTTTTTTGTTAAATAAAAAAGGAATGAAAATCCTTATTTGGGTGATAAATAGACGGTAGCGCCGAACCTTTTGAACGCCGTGCACCCAGTCGGATCAAACAGCTGTGTGATGGTGCGCTATGAGACGGAGCACATTCAGTTTTCATGCAAACTGTGTGGTTTGATGCACTCAATCAACGCTGGGCTGGAAGCGAGAGGACACACACAACGGTGTGTAAGTGAGATGCATTGAATGAGTTGGTGCTTTAATTAACGGAGTGAGAACAGTGTCTGCTCTCTTTCGAGCGCTGACGCACTGTGGAGGTAAATGAGGCCTGGAGAGGAATGAAATGATGAAATGAAATCAAATCTGTGTCGCCACGTTACGGGTGGAATATTGAATATGAGTCGCGTCTGCACAATCGCTCCAGATGCTGCTTCTATCGCTGATTATGGAAGACACTAACAATGTTTAAAGATGATAATTCCTTTTACATTTCTGTAATTCACCTTGAAACAGTTTAATTTACAACAGTTGCAAAAACAAAAAGATAAATATAATAATGGATTTTAAAATCAAGTTGTGTGCTCTGTTGGATCAGGGGGATTCAAAGCCAGTATTTCTTCTTAAAGCAAGTTAGTGCTATAGTTACAGTACAGATGTTCAGTTGGCTACACATACAAGATGAAAGGAGAGGACAAGATGTGCCTATTTTCTTTTTTCTAAGGTGGACAGATGGGTTTTATTGACAGATAATGACTATGTAATACAAGAGTTTCACTTTCTGAAAGGACTGACAAAAAATGTGAACTTTTTCACGATAATTTAGATGCACCTGTATTTCTGCTCATGTTAAGTCAAGTTTTCAGTTCTTGTTCAACAAGCGATATGCCGGTGTCCCTCGTCACTGAAGGATTTCAATAGTGGATGTTTGTATTTTTTTAGATGAGTGCTTTTCTGGACTGGAACTGAACAGGGAATTCAAGTAAGCCCTAATGTTTATGATGAAAGATGTTCAAGTGGTAAGAGTTACACTGTGTAGAAGAACAGAGGTAGGTTTTCTTGCTATGGCAGAGCCAGGGGGTGGCCAATGGGGGCCTTGCCCATCATAAATTAATCTTCAGACGCGCTACCAACCACCCCAATCAATTGAGGAAACTATACTTTTGAGCAATATAAAAACTAAAAAGCCTAGCTCCCTCAAATTATTAGGGTGGCTGGATTTTATATACTGTAGGTTTCTTCCTCACGATGGAGCTTTTCCTTTCCACTGTCACCTTCATGCTTGCTCAAGATGAGAGTTCTGTGATAAGAGTTAAATTCAAAGCAGTCTGCTCCTCAGATAAATAATGTTAAATGATTATTTTATATATGAATGCTTCTGTTAACTTATTTTTACATATGAATGTTTCTGTTCAGTGCCCTGAAATGACTTCTGTTGTGACTTGGCACTATACCAATAAACTGAATTGAAATTGAATTGAAATACTGTATAGTATTTCAATTCAAAATGCAAGATGGCCACACCTATACCCAATTTTCGATAGTGACCTTTCTTACACCTAGATGCAGCCACACTAAAATAGAAGTTGGCACATTGCTTACTTTTGATTCAATCATTTCAGGAAACTACACCCGATTTTCTAACGGAACCTTTTGTACACCTAGATGCAGCTTCACACCAAAAAGGAAGCTGGCCCATTGCTTATTTTTCAATTTATCCAGCTCACAAGGTTTACATATATATGATGGACAACAAAACAAAACAACAAAACCCACCCACTTTGTTATCATCAACACGATTTGCACAAATCTTATTCTTAGTTCTTAAGAGGATTCTTAAAACAATGCAAATGTCAGATTATGTTAAAACCATTAAAAAACAATTAGTATTATCAAATGGTTCGTTTGATAATTGACTTCTATCCACCTTATTCCTGGGGGTGTCACTGTAGAAGCGATTATGGGACTAACTTCCGTTTGACCCCGGAAGTAGAAGTTCTGCACTGGCTCCTTCGTTGTTTACTTGCTAATCTGCACGCGTCGTTGAAGTTCTGTTTTCTGTTATTTCGAGCTAATATTGTCACGAAGATGTCCTTGTGGAGCTCGGGTACCTGTTGCGCTGTTCGTGGCTGTACGAATAATCAGACGAAGCTGAATTTGTGGCTGCAACTAGTGTGTGTTGAACATGCTCCGAAAACAAAAACCCGCATCCTTCTTTGTGGCTGGGCTACGAGAAACCACCTGAAAAAAGACTCTGTATCCTCCAGAGGATCGAGAACACCAGGTATGATTTAAGAGACAGCTTTTAGTGTTATGATTTTATGTAGTCAGTGATTAAATGATACTAATATTTTCGTTCATAACTGGCAAATAAACACACGCACCTATATATGTATGCTGTGTGTATATATATATATAGTGTGTGTGTGTTTATATATATATATATATATATATATATATATATATATATATATATATATATATATATATAATATAGGTGTGTGTGTGTGTATTTATATATATATAATCTAGGTGTGTTTGTATGCGTTTATTTATATATATATAATATAGGTGTGTGTGTTTATTTATATAAATATAATCTAGGTGTGTTTGTGTATGTGTGTTTATTTATATATATATATATATATAATATAGGTGTGTGTGTTTATTTATATATATAATATAGGTGTGTGTGCGCGTTTATTTATATATATATATAATCTAGGTGTGTGTGTGTGTTCATAAATGAACCCTAATGTTTGTATACTGTACTTTTACTTTCAGATGGGCTTGACGAGAGTGTGGAGCTGCTCAACACCACCAGTCACATGCAGCATGACTGTTGGAATGTGGATTGACATAATGTCAGAACAAACCAACGACCTTATTCTATGGTTGCCCCGTGAAACAATTAAAGCAACATGTTTTGCAGAAAGCTAAAAACTTGGACTCCAGAAGTGAATCATACATGCAAATAACACTGTGAAATATTTATTGGCTGTTTCTCCCTCTGGAATAATCATGTTTATTTCAGATGCTTATGGTGGTAAATGCAGTGACAGGTATATAACACAGAACTCTGGGTTTCTGGACTATCTGCGTGCTGGAGATCAGGTGATGGGTGATCGTGGTTTCACAGTGAGGGACCTGCTGCAAGAGCTATGGTGTCAATGTAATCGTTCCAGCATTCACACGCAAAGGATGCCAGCTTATTTCAAGTGAGAAGTGAGAAGACATTAAATGTAAACATTTTTCTCAAACATGTACAGTACTGGTGTACTTGCTGTAAACGTAACACAACTCAACATGTTTTTTAAAGGATGCAATGTTAACTATATTACATTAGAAAAGTATTTGCTAAAATGATTAATTTGTTATGTACAATAGTTGACTGTTAACCTTCTTACAAGGTTAGTTTTTTGTGTGCACTACAGGTATATCAGTTAATTTAGGACTAAACTACTGTTTCTATCTAAATGTCACTTTTTTCATTATCAGGTTTTTAAAGATCGTTTCCTGTCTATTTCATTATTTGTTTTCATTTACAGTACTGTATTTTTTTTAGAGATCCAGGTATTTTGGGCAGAGATGAATTTTCTTTGCAATAAACTACTGTTTCTATCTAAATGTCACTTTTTTCATTATCAAGTTTTTAAAGATCGTTTCCTGTCTATTTCATTATTTGTTTTCATTTACTGTATTTTATTAAAAGTTCTCAAGGTGCTTCATTTGTGAATCAGTAAAGTCTTTGTCAAAAGAAATGTCAAGCTCCAGGTGCTTCAGTTGGTGTCCAGATAAACATCTTGCAGCTCAAAAGTCCAAAGCACATCATTGTTAGCTGGACCTGGAGATGTGGATTTTTAAGGCTCTGTTTGCCTCAAGGTAAATAAGAAAGTGTCCCACCTCTCTTAACATAACAGGACCAACCTTTTTAATGTGAAGATACTGATAAGCTTCAGAGCTTTTCAGATTGCTCATCGCTTCGCCATCTGAAGCAACTGTCAACAAAGTAGCTAAGTATGCTAGTAGCTAAATATGCTAGTGTACGTTATTTTCGGCCACTTCTTCAAGTCGTCCTCCACCCCTCAATAGCTGTAGGTAGCGGTAAAACAATATCTCCACATTTGAGTTGTGATCGTTCGTGTTCCCACATATTTTATGACCTAAAACCTCTGACGAAAACCGATTAGCGCGTTGCCGGTTCTGACTTCCGGCGGAAGACGTTCCCATAATTCGCGCAAGGCATCATGGGGGCTAGGAATAAGGTGAATATGCCCATGTCCTTTAAACAATGTTTACACACACATACCTGAATGGTTTAGGTGGGAGTATGCTGAAGCGTGTCTTCTCCAGCATCTTCCTGATCTTGTTGCGTCCTCCTGACACAGTGTTGGCTTTCATTTTGCGGGTGCTTTTATGGTCCGTAGAAAACTCCATGTCTCCAGGGAGGTCGGGGATGGAGAAACGGTTGCCTTTTTTCTCCTGAATCTTAGGGACGTGAGGACCGCCGTTCTTCGTTTCGTGCATGATCCGACTAAGGAGCTCTTTGAAGACTAGATAAGACGGAGGAAGAGAGGCTGGTTAGGCTCCCAAAATCTAGTTCTTATTATATTTCAGGTATTGTGGGTAAATTATTTTTTATTGTGACACCTTGTACAACTAGCATTTGGATATAACATGCAACTTTTCTTACCGAATATGTTTGTTTTCACAGTGATGGAGAGGTGTGTGTTATTTCTTAAGATGTCCACAGCTTTGGAGAAGGAGATGTTCTCAAAGTTCTGCCCGTTGACCTCCATGATCTGAAACAATACAGCCAAAATAAATCTACTTCTGCTGCATCAGGTCAGACTCAAAGTGCAACAGATTCACCCATTAGTCTGGCAGTTGTAAGATTCACTGAATCTTTCTTTTAGATCAAACATCTGGATTGCTTGTTAGTTATTATTAACTATGTTGACTCAGCATGCATCAACAAAACAGGCCAACCCAAAGTTCACTGCGTGGTTAAAATGCTCTACAAATAACAGAAAGAGGAAGTTTCTGCTTGGTAATATGCGTAACATTTATATGAGATGAATCAATTTAGTATTTAAAATCTTTACTTAAAAAAGCAGGAGAAAGATAAAAGCTGATGACAGCAAACACCTCACGGTGAGGAAACGAGGACAATAAAGAGACTGAGCTACACACATGAAAGACTTGGATCGGCTGAACTTCATCCTCAAGGCAACACGTTCAACACAAGACTGAAACCAGCTAAAGAATCAGGAAGTGCACACGGTTTAGTAGAAAAACGAAAGATGGGTGGAAGCTTTACATAGTTTGTCTAAAAACTCGGTCTTGCAATAACCAAGATAATCAGACATTCAACAGAAACAGTTTAGGCCTTTTATTTTTAGAGAAATTCTACTTTCATTGCCTCACCCAACAACAGGAGTCACTCTGACCTCATCTGAGCTTTGCTCTTGTTCGGTTCTCAGCAAATTTTCTGCAGTTCACCAACAAATTAGTCAAATGTTAGGAACTGTATCCTGCTGGCTCCTCTGTTACGACTAAGAAAGAACCTTGACACAGACAAGTTAAACATCACAACTATTACGTCGTCTCTCTAGTCAAGCTTTTACCAAATATTCTTTATAGTCTTTGCACAATTTTGTTTCAATGGCCTCCATAATCTAGCACAAAACCTACGGTTGGTTATTACGGTAGGTAAAGGGCTTTTTAACGAGAATAAGAGGAGCTGAATGAACAAATGGAGCCTCTGTAGAACTCCACTTTGCTTAGTGCAACTGTAATCACAATCTACATACTTTCACTTCATCCTTTATGGGTGTGTTTATCCACTATAAGCTGCACATATATGGAAAAAAAAAAACACAATTTGTGCTCTACAACTTTAGTTCAGCCACATTGTCACATGAGCTGCAGCAAATAGGACTGCTGAGCTTGCAACTGCTCAGATCACATGACTGTGCAGCCAAAAAATACCCCAAAGAGGTAAGAGAAGTACACTCCTATTGGAAAATTTTGAGCATAAACAGTTTTTTTTCCTTAATATTTGTGTAGCATTCACACTATTGTGATCCATTTTTCTTCTGTACGTTTTTTGGCATATTCCTCAATCCACAATTTTTGTGCCATTTCAACAAATCATATATCAAAACGTTCAGCTCTTCCAGGACAATCCGGCTATGACTATTAAGGGCGGCTGCGGCATTAGAGCAGTCGTTGTATAATGCAAGAGTTGGGGGTTCGAATTCACCAATTCACCAAGCCGAATTGTCCCTGGGCAAGACACTGAACCCCTCGTTGACTCCGATGAGTGTCCCATCGGTGTTTGAATGTGATAAAGCTCTGATTAGTCTCTTTAGAATTATTTGTTCAATTAGCTTTATAGAGATCTAGTAGAGTGCTGTATGAATGGGTAAATGAGGGCACAGATTGTAGTGTAAAGGGCTTTGAGTATCTCGATAAGTTAGAAAAGTGCTAAATAAGTACAGTCCATTTACTATTATTACTACCGGTAGTTATTATTTTTATTATTATTAAATATATTGGTGCAACTATAGCTTTTTTAAATGTTTAGCTTTTTCTGCCACTTTTTTCTCATATAAAATTAATTGAGCTCCTTTTACATCCTTCAAATCTTTAGATCTGTTTACAGCCTTTTACTGCTTATTTCACATTTTGTTCTGGTTCAGCTTCTTTCATTCAACTGTTATTTATACAGGTAAATCATTTACAAGAGAAACCTGATTTTAACAGAGTGATGACAACAGTGGACAACAAAAATAAGAATAGACAATCATAAAGGGTGAATGCGTACACATTGAGAATTTTATTTTTGTTCTTTCAGCTTCCTTGGGCAAATTTTACCTTTTTTTTCCAGCTACTTTCGGCTGTTTTTTTTAGCTGTTTTGTGCTCCTTTCAGATTCTTTCTCATAATTTCAGCTTGCTATGCCCCTTTCAGCTTATTTCTGCAAATGTAATGTTTCTGCTATTTCAGCTACTATTTATCTGTTTTATGCTAATCTTAGCTTTCTCAGCCAATTCCATATATTTGCACTTATTTCATCTTTTTCAGCCTACAGTAATTCAGCAAAAATGTGTACTCTCCACTTCCTTCTGTTAATTTAAGCTTCTTTCTGCCATTTTAGCTACTTTTCAGCTGTTTTTCTTGCTAATTTCAGCTATTTTCAAATAATTTCCACTTTTTATGCTCATTTCTGCTTCTTTCAGCCTAACTGGACAAACATGTTCTGTTCTTCTGCTAATTTAAGCTTGCTTTACATTTTCAACTAGCTTTATTATTATTAGTTTTTTAACATTTTTGTTAATTTCTGCAATTTTCAGATCAGTTCCAGTTTTTTTGTGGTAATTTCAGCTACTTTCAGCCTACCGGTAATTAACTTCTTTCTGCTAATTTCAGCTTGTCATGCTCCTTTCAGCTTTTTTGTGGCAGTTTCAGCTTTTTATGTGACTTCAGTTACATTTTAGCGGTTTTGTGCCAAATTTGGCATTTTCAGTTAACTCCACATGTTTTTTTTTTTTAAATCTCATTTATGCTCTTTCCACTTCCTTCTAGTAGTTTAAGCTTCTGTCTGCCTTTTCAGCCATTTTCAGCCATGTTTTGCTAATTTGAGCTTTTTTTTTAATTTTTTTTAGCTTTTGCTAATGTTTGTGCCCATTTCTGCTTATTTCATCTAAATTCAGCATATGCATTCTTTCTGCCTTCTTATGCTAACTTAGGCTTGTTCTTCCATTTCAGCTATATTTCAGCATGATATAAGCTAATTTCAGCTGTTTTTCAGCAAGTTCTTCAGCAATAAGCATTCACACTGATTTAAAATGGGCAGAAATCTAAGTTCACATATATAAACGGGTCCTGACGTGAACTAGTCAAAATAACTAAATCCATCAGACTCTGAAGATCCACATGACTCCCTGAAGATACAAAGAGTTCTGCACTATTGTGTGACATTTGTCAAACTGTTTGTAATCTGATCAACATAATTTTACAACATTTATGACATCTAATCTTGTGTGTGTGATTGCATTGCATAAATATGCTGACCTAAACAAGTCTAAATGAAAATGTGTGACGGCTGCCATTTCATCTGCCTATTTAGGGAATAATTTACATCTAGAATTGAATACAAATACCATAAACGACTTCATAAAAGGGCATTGCAGCAAAACTTGGGTGTATAATTCCAACAATCATTCAATGATTAGTACTTAAACAGAATAAGTGATTATATGATAACATTTTGAATTTACCGAATGATGAAATCATATCCTCTCACCTGATCTCCTCGTTTGAGTCCGGTCTCGGATGCTTTGCTTCCTTCTTCCACCGACTCAACAAAGATGCCAAATCCTCTCTCACTGCCACCTTTGATGCTGAAGTAGAGCGGAGACTCCCTGGACACCTTCTGCAGAGTGATCTGCCTCCACTTCGCCTTAGCTGCACATGCAATGTTCAGCAGCCTCAAATGGCCCTTCATTTTCTAAAAAGGAGAGAGAAAATAACAATTAGAATCGGAGGGGACGTGAATTAGAATTTTCAATTTTATTTTGTCTCCTAAAGGCTTGAATAAAGAGAATATATATA
>JBBPBX010009336.1:29511-51209 GCA_038048925.1 Garcialebias charrua
AAGTTAAAGAACAAATTACAACTCTGTTTATGCTGTCATTGTTTAAACTTGTTTCAATACAGTGACAGAACTTTACTTGATAAAACTACAATAAAAAATAAAAAAATTCAATAAAAACAGAACTACTTATTAGAAATGGTTTTAAAACCCTTCCTGCAAACTTGAGACAAAGACGAAAATATAAAATGAGATCAGAGTCACAGAAACTCAAAAGACAAAACAGATGCTGGAAGTCTGTAAATAAAATCACGATAAAAAAAAAAAAACTGTGAAAAGTACAACAATAAATACTTGTATTTAATCTTACTGAAGCTTCAAGAAGTTTCTCAAAGTCCTCCAAGAAGTGGGTCATGGCCGGGTCATCCTCAAAGTCATTGAAGTGGTTGTTGACCCACAGCAAAACTATTCTTGTTACCTGTGATACACAGCAGCTTTTATTTAAAGGAGCCACAGGCTTGTCAAAGTTTGTTTAAACCTTTAATGTGTTCAAAGTTTTGACACTCTTTAGTGCACAAACTGCTTTTAGAAGAAACTCTTTGAGAAGAACTCCAGCAGAGTATTTATAGAGCCGTGTGAGAAGTCTTTCTACCTGCAAAGCATCTTGTCTAGAAGTTATTTAGGGACACTGCGGCTTAATAAATGCTTCAAACGTGCCTGCTCTTAGTTAAATTACCACTTTAACACACTGCTAGTACTTCCAGCTATATCTAATCAAAGTGATAAACAAACCTCTTTCTCTTTTTTAAGTAAATAAATTCAACATGGTAGTAAGTTATGGATAAACAGAGGAACATCTATTTAATGAACTACAGTGGAGTAGATAGATGAGAGAGAGAGATAGAGTGAGAGAGAGTGAGAGAGAGATAAAACTATATAGAGATAGAGATAGAGGGATGTGCGATATGGCATAAAATTCATATCACAATATGTATTGTGAAGGGTGGCGATAACGATATATATCGCAGTATGTTTTTGGTATAAAACTTGCAATAGGAATGAAAAAAAAGCATAGGGTGTCCTTTTGCCATAATTTATTTTGAAAACTGCTATACCACAAAATAATCTCTATTAAGAAAATTTCACTACTAGGTCCAGAGAGTTTTTAAATAATTAACAACTCAAGCATTAGGCTTCTTTCTTGTAGTGCAAAACAGTGCAAAATATATCTTGTGTAGTTTTAGCCATAAGTTTTAAACTAAAGAATATGTTGTTAACTCTTAACAGTTTCCAATATTGTCACTTAAGAAATGAACAGTAACAGAGCAGCATTTTACACTGAAAACACTTCACCCTCCAACCCTCTAGAGGGCGTCTCCTTCAGCTTTAAGGAGAGCTGACAAGGCAACCAGTTTCCTCTGTGGCTTTGACCAGAGGGTCTCGCAGTAAAATCACACAACACAGCGTTCTGTTCACAGATCAGAGGGCAGGTTTCTCTAAAGCTGACCAACGCTTACTTTAACTTTCGACAAAAAAAAAAAACTTTCAACAGAACACAGCGTTTTGCGCATGCATCCGAATATGGCAACACTACGGCAAGCCGGACGTAGTTAGCTTATAGCTTCGCTACTTAGCACTCGAAGAAAAGACTTTAACACCACTTACGCACAGTTTTCAACACAAAAAAAGTAACGATTAACTCTGACAACTCTGATTGTACACTTCAACACCACTTATGCACAGTTTTAAACTAAAAAAGTAAAGATAAAATCTGACAACTCTGATTTTACATCAGACAGCATTACTGCGGTTAGCCGGTAGAAGACTGATCTCTATCATAGGCTAGATGTCTATCGTTTCTACCGTGTACCGTTTATATCGCACATTCCTAATAGAGAGAAAAATATATAGAGAGATATAGAGAAAAAGAGAGGGATGTATATATAGAGAAAGATAGAGAGAAATTGATAGATAGTAGATAGAGCGATAGAAAGATAGATATTTAGATAGGTACAGTAGATAAAGTTAAAGATAGAGACAGACAGCGAGACAGACAGAGAGGCAGAGAAATGGAGAGACGGATAGATAGATAGATGAAAGTTTATGAGCCAGAATGACAACTACATAAAGACTATTGACAATACAGGAATAATCTTAGGTTAAAGCCGTTGTGGACGGTGGGAGCGTCAGGCATGAACAAATCGCTACTTGGCTCAAGGACAGCTGAGCTTGCTGTATGTGTATTGATCTGCAGGTGGCAACACATACATTTCCATAGTTAAAAAAAGAAATAGCTGATAGAAGCTGCTTAAAAACACAAGCTAGTCTAACTCAGCTTTACAAGTGCCTTCTTTTAACCAAACTACAAACCCAATACTTCATCTTGTTGCAGGCTTTTTAGGGCGCATAAGAAGTAAAAAAAAAACAGCTCGGGGTTTCCTTACAAAGATGTAACTGCACCCACTGACCGTGTCCCGGAGACCGTCCATCTGGAACCACTCCAGCAGTTTCCTCCCAACAACCATGGGACTCGACAGGAAGGTCCTGTAGGTCAGCAGGAAGTCCTCGATGTAGGTGGGGTCCACCACCGACGGCTCTTCTACCAGGTGCATGATCAGGCGCTCAGGGGTTCCCTAAGTTAAAAACAAACGCTCGTTCATGAAGTTGCAGTAAGTAAAATGTACAGTGGGTGAAACAAACTCATATAAACACATGCAAATAGGCAAAAATCACACAAGGGTGAAATCTAACAAGAAACACACTGCAAGGTCAGGCTGTGTTTTGAACAGGCTGCATGGTCATTACTCATAAAAGTGTCAAGAGTAAACAATAACTAGACAAATTGTATTTTCCGCAAAAATGCAGTGTGAATGCTTATTGCTGAAGAACTTGCTGAAAAACAACTGAAAACAGCTAAAAACATGCAGAAATGTACCGGTAGTTGAAAACAAAGAACAAGCCTAAGTTAGCAGAAGAAAGCAGAAAGAACATGTATTTGCTGTTTAATTAAGCAGAAATTAGCACACAAATTAGGAATTTAGCAAAAATACAGCTGAAATGGCAGAAATAAGCTTATACTACCCAGAGGAAGTAGATGAGCTGAAATGAGCTAAAAAAAAGTGTAATAAGTTGAAAAAGCTAAATTTAGCACAAATCAGCTAAATAGTAGCTGACATAGCAGAATAAGCTGAAACTAGCAGAAGAAAGCGGAAAGGAGCATAACAAGCTGAAATGAGCAGAAATAAGTTAATTAGGCTGAAAGTAGCAGAAATTATCAAGAAGAACTAGAATTTATCTGAAAACAGCTGAAATGAGCTAAAATGCTAAACAAGAAGCTGAAAGGGTAGAACATGCTTAAATTAGCAGAAGAGAGCAGAAAGAACGCGTTTGCTGAAAGAAGTAGAAAAAAGTGGAAATTATTTAAAAAAAAAAGCTGAAACTAGCAGAAAACTGTTGAAAAGTATGGTGGCTAAAAAGGCAGAAAGAAGTTGAAATTACAAGGAAGTAGAGAGAGCACAACAACTTTGCTGGATTAGGCAGAACAAAGTTGAGTGCAAAAAATGTGGAATTAGCTGAAAAAGCTAGAATTAGCATGAAAACAGCAGTAGCTGAAAGAGTAGAAAATGCTGACACTTGCAGAAATAAGCTGGAAACAGTAACAAGCTGAAATTAGCAGAAAGAAATTAAAAGCAGCACAGAAATATTGTAGTTAGCAGAAGGAAGCTGACAGGAGCACAAAACAGCTGAAAAAAACCCAGCTGAAATTAGCTGAAAAGCATTTACATTTGCACAATGATCTGAAAGAAGCTGAACCAGAACAAAATGTGAAAGGAGCAGGAACAGGTCATAAACAGATCTAAAGATTTGAAGGATGTAAAATGAGCTCAATCCATTTTTAGGAGAAAAATGCAGAAAAGGCTAAATATTTCAAATAAGATAAAGCTGCACCAATACCAAAAGTCATAGCACCCTTCTCCTGAAAGAGCTGAACGTTTTGATATGATTTGTTGAAATATCTTGAAAACTGTGGGACAAGAAACGCACCGAAAAACACTAGCGTGAATGCTTCAGTTACAAAAACACAGTTACTGAACTGAGCTTTCAGCCAGCTTTCATTAAAACACACACAAAGACTCATACGACAAAGTAAAAAATGTATGAAATGTCACAGCCTTAAATTTGTTTAAGAATAAAATATAAAAGCATTCGAAAGTGAATTCTTGATCTCAACGCGGAGCAACATTTATATTCAGAAGCAGAATCTGCAAAACGTTCAGGGACGCAACGATGCCTCCCAGTTCAACACGTCTTAACTTCACCAGAACAGAAGTTTGTGCTGGAAACGATTCATTCGACAGGGAAGAGAAACTCGAAAGCCATCCACTTTTGTCTGACACGAAAAGAACAAAGTCCAAAATGAAGAAGCGGAAACGCTAACACTTGTGAATTGACTCCTCTCCACTGGATGTGTTTTACAGCCGACAGTTCCTCTCTGAGCCGCAGCCAAGAGAATCATTCAGGCCCATTATCCGATCAATACCTGGCTGCCCTCTGCAGCTTTAGGGAAAGGATCAAAAGGCTTTGGAAGGCAGAGCTATCTAGTGGACAAGAAAATGCTCCAGCAAACAATATACTGCTAGCGGTGCTTTTGAACAATCAACAAAAATGATCGAGCTCCACAGAGTTTTTTTTTTTTTTTACAGGGTATAGGTCAGATAAACCAACACATGGCGGGGATTATCAGCCTGAATAGTAAGAAAACAAGCAAGTTTTTCATGTTAGAGGTTAATGCAAGCTTGGGGTTAAATTAAACATGATTAAAATAACGTTGGCTTAACGTTAATCTTGCTAAGCCTCTATTTGTCTCATTCTGACTGGAAAATGTTCAAACTAAACAACTTCAGCTTACCTTCTTCTTGCACCTTGAACATCTGGTAGGGATGCACAATATCTATAATGGATTTTTTGACGATACAGGTAGTCCCCGATTTACGAGCGCTCTGATCTACGAGGTTCCAGACTTACGAGCTGGCGAATTATTGGAAAAAACGCAAAAAATACTGAGTTTTCCTGTGTTTTTTCACCACAGTTCGTTAGCTAAACATGTGGACACACGTTTCCGATCATTTTTATGCACTCATAAGCAGTTTTTCGATGAAAAACGAGTGTTTGTAGTCGCGCTAGCAAAACCGTTCCAATTTACGAGCGAATTTCCGGACTTACGAGAAGCGTGGCGGCCGTTCCAAATTACGAGATTTCCGGTTTACGAGCGCCTCGTTGTAACGGATCTCGCTCGTAAATCGGGGACTACCTGTATATGATATGCCAATATGTTAAAACTTATTTGGCTGATATCCGATACCAATATCGATATTTTTTTCTTAGACCTATTTACAGAGACTACGTCGTTTTCTATTGTGGAATTAAAATACTACATTATTCTGCATGGTCTTTGTCAGTTTGGCCTGTTAGCAAATGCAGATGGTAAAATGGGGGATGGAAATGATGCAACACTTCAACTTGGATTATGTAGTGTAAAATGTATTCATGATATTCACTCTAACATAATAAGGCAAACAGTGCAAATTTGTAAATTTTCACAAATCTAAACTCAACCTGTTCACAAGCAACAAGTGAAAGGTACGTAGTAGTGTTTTAATAGATATACTTGACAGTTCCTTAAATTAAAAATCAACTCAAAACAGTGCCTTTTATATCGGTGAGTTATTTATTTGGAACGGCCGATGTCCGATATTTAACTTTATCGCCAATATCGGCCCATACCGATAACACGCCAATAATATTGTGCATCCCTAACATGTGGCATTCTGGATTTCCTTCCCTCATTTAATTTACGTTTTGAGTTTGGCAGATACTAGTCATGTCTATAACGTATATACATCCTAAAAAGAAAGTCAGCTGGGAAGAACTAAGAACTTTAACAGAGTTTTCAGAGAAGCAAAACCGAAGAATCCTCAAAATCAAACTTTTCAGTTGAAACCAGCAAAAAGTCACAAACCTTGATGACGATGTGCCCCTTCCTGGTGCCGCTGCGGTCGAGCTCGCGGTGCTCCTTCACCATCACGATCTCTCCCTCCTCCTCCACCTTGTGCATGTTCTTCTCCACATGGTTGAGGATGCGCCAGTAGTCCTCCTGAGCGATGCAGACGAACTGGTCGAGGATGATATGGGGACAGCGGGTGAACTTGTAGTAGAGCAAAACGCTGCTCAGCACCACATGTGGGTATTCAAACAACAGCACCGAAGAAGCATGAGAGCAGGCGAACTGAGGCATGAGAGGGACGGACGAAAGAAAGAAAAAACGTCCAACTAAAACTAAAATGGATAAAATAAGACTCGACTGAAGAAGAGCCGGGGGTCCAAAATCATCTCAGCTGGCCATTTGGTGACGGAGGACCTGTTCGAGCCTCTCATATCCCACTGAAGAGGAAATGCTAAGACATGACTCTCTGACTTGCTGCGCTTCTCAAAACTAAATCATCAGTTTCTGCATTCGTCTCACCAAGCACTACTTCTGCAACTTCCTGTCTATCTGTGGAAAGGAAATGATGCGTGAAGCGAAGGAACTGGGCAAAGTGGACAGAAAGACTCCAGATAAACGTCAAACCTTCTTTATGTTTAACATCTCAGCTACAGATCAAGACTTTTTTTAAAAAAATTTATAGAACTATGAGCTTCGGTCCTGAATGAGGCCTAACAGAAAAGATACAGTATTTTATTTTTTATTGCTTATTATATTAAATATTAGTGTATGAATTAAGAACTTTATGTACTCTTCACAAAAAGGGGAAGACATAGAAACACTTTTGCTGCGACAGATTGTTTGGTTTATATTTAATTAGAGCAGGCCTAAAAATAAAAGAAAACAGACTCTTTGCTGTGTCTCAGAAGTACAAAAAAATACTGTACAGGAACAGACTATTTTTGCTTTCGTAAGTGAGAAGTGTCTTCAAGCTCTCTCCTTTGTTAAAAAGAACGTGCAGCCACATAGACGATGTGGTCTGCATTTTGATTGGTCTGAACTGGTCTCTTTTGCATTCACGTTTTGATTGTCATTATTTGTTTTAATTATTATTAGTAATACAGATAAACTTGAAATTCTCCTAAAGTTACATATTTAGCAAGTTGTTCGCTAATAAAATTATATTTTGTATTGATAAAAGCTCATGCATTGAAGAGGAGCATAAAGTGAAGCATTAAAATGTTTTTTTTGCTTTGTTTGTTTGGTTCGGACAGCAGTACAATAAAACTTTGTGCTGCAGTCAGTTAAACAAAAGTATGACACATTATACCTCCATCGCCTATTATACAGCAACACAGCAATCTATAGCAATGACCCGGACAAACAAAACACAATATATAACATTTGACCTTGATTTTGAACCTTGACCTTGAAGCTAGGGTGATGAAAAGTGTAATGACCCTCTGTTTAGCAATGATGAGTAAGTGGTTCAAGGTTCAATAATTTATCTCAAGCAGATCAGAAGTTATGGTTTGGACAAGTAAAGAGCTAGTTTTAACTATGACCTTGATTTGTGACCTTGACCTTGAAGCTGGGGTGAAGAAAAGTGTAATGACCCTCCGTTTAGCAATGATGCGTAAGTGTTTAAAGTTTCATTAATTTACTTCAAACAGATCAGAAATTATGATCTGGACAAGTAAAG
This sequence comes from Garcialebias charrua, assembly GCA_038048925.1. Lineage (NCBI taxonomy): Eukaryota > Metazoa > Chordata > Actinopteri > Cyprinodontiformes > Rivulidae > Garcialebias > Garcialebias charrua. Next base: position 37,134 of record JBBPBX010009336.1, read on the forward strand.
ATCTGGTTTTAACTTTGACCTTAATTTGTGATCTTGACCTTGAAGCTGGGGCGAAGAAAAGTGTATATGACCCGCCGTTTAGCAATGATGCATAAGTGTTTAAAGTTTCATTAATTTACTTCAAACAGATCAGAAATTACGATATGGAAAAGTAAAGACCTGGTTTTAACTTTGACCTTGATTTGTGATCTTGACCTTGAAGCTGGGTGAAGAAAAGTGTATATGACCCGCCGTTTAGCAATGATGCATAAGTGTTTAAAGTTTCATTAATTTACTTCAAACAGATCAGAAATTATGATCTGGACAAGTAAAGAGCTGGTTTTAAATTTGACCTTGATTTGTGACCTTGACCTTGAAGCTGGGGTGAAGAAAAGTGTATATGACCCGCCGTTTAGCAATGATGCATAAGTGTTTAAAGTTTCATTAATTTACTTCAAACAGATCAGAAATTATGATCTGGACAAGTAAAGAGTTGGTTTTAACTTTGACCTTGATTTGTGACCTTGACCTTGAAGCTGGGGTGAAGAAAAGTGTATATGACCCGCCGTTTAGCAATGATGCATAAGTGTTTAAAGTTTCATTAATTTACTTCAAACAGAGCAGAAATTATGATCTGGACAAGTAAAGAGTTGGTTTTAACTTTGACCTTGATTTGTGACCTTGACCTTGGCACTGGGGTGATGAAAGCATTAACTGCACTCTGTGCAGAGATGATGCATGTGTGTTTCAAGTTTCATCAAATTATCTCGAGCAGATCAGAAGATATGGGCGGGACAAAAAGTTTACAGATGGACGGCCACCTTCGACTGGTGAATAATAAAAACATTAACGTTGACAGAATGCTGCTGTTTTTCTCTGAACTGCTGACTAGTAGCCAAATTCCTAGCTTTGCCATATAATGTTAGTTTGTTCTCGACAACTCTGCAGTTCAGACTTGATTTGCATGCATAAAGGCAGATTCTTGTCAATGACACACGTCCGTTTACCTGACAGTCGTCCCCTTTGGTGCGAACTTCTCCGTTCATGTACTGCTTCTCCAGCGAGGGCGAGATGCCAAAACTGTTGCCCATACAAAGCATCTCAACTCTTCCCTCTGGATGGCTGATCTCAATCGCTCCGTTCAGGATCACATACCAGTGGTCGAGCTGCAGACAGAGGCACAAACAAAACACATTTACCAGTGTTAAAACTTGATTTTGAAGGCCACCGTTAAAATTCAAACAACAGAATGTACAATATGTTGTCCCGGCAACCGGCGCTGTTTTTGTCAGAGCCGTATATATAGAGAGTTCTGACACTCTTTGAAGTCGCCGATAGGCGGTCAATCGTTCCAAACAACGGCTATGGAAACCTTGTGGAGCTGCGCCCTCTGGCGGCGACGGAGCGCTACTGCAGGCAGAGTCAGACTGTAAAACAGCCCATGGAACAAATCGCCCCCTCCATGACCCACGTGACTTCCGCATTCCATTCTTACAACGGAACTCAATGGAAGTGTCGCAACTCTCACTTTATATGGCTCTGGTTTTTGTATACAACCCAGTGACAAGAATTCTTGCAGCGCCAGCACAATGTTATGTTATTGAGTTTAGATTTGTGAAAATGTACAAATTTGTACTGTTCGAGTGTTGTCATTGTGTTAGAGAGTAAATATGAGATTAAAACAATCATAATACATGTCATAATCCATAAACAAGTCAAGTCAAGTCCTCTTTATTTATAGAGCACAGTTAAAGCAGATAAACTGCTATCAAGGTGCTTTACAACAACATCAATAAATAAATAAAAAACAGAAAACTGTAACACACACTAATGCTAACTATGAACTTAACAGCAATAAAATATAATCAGAATGTATAAGAACAGCATTAAAAAAGAAACACAGAACAAAATACACTAAGTCAGCTCACCCAGTATGAAACGCTAGAGAGAACAGACGAGTTTTTAGGAGGGATTTGAACAGATGAAGGGAGGTGGCCTGTCTAATGTTGGGGGGCAGGTTGTTCCAAAGTTTGGGGCCGATGACTGAAAACGCCCGATCTCCTCGGAGCTTCCGTCGTGTTTTTAGAACCTCCAAAAACATCTGATCGGATGATCTCAGGGCCCGCGAAGGAACATATGGTTTCAGCAGCTCAGAGAGGTAGAGGGGAGCAAGGCCATTTAGACATTTATAGGTCAACATCAGGATTTTAAAGTCGACTCTAGTTTGTATGGGGAGCCAGTGAAGGGAGGAGAGAACTGGTGTAACGTGTACCGGTTAAAAGCAGAGCTGCTGCATGAACATAATCCAAGTTGAAGTGTTACATCATTTTCATCCCCCTTTTTGCCATCTGCATTTAGCAGCAGTCAAATTGACAAAGACCATGCAGAATAATGTAGTATTTTAATTCCACAGCAGAGAAAGCTTTGTAGTCTCTGTAAGTAGGTCTAGGGGGAAAAAAATGGTTTTGGTATCAGTTATCAGCTAAATAATTTTTAACATAACGGCATATCGGATATTGGCCAAAAATCCAATATTGTGCATCCCTATTCATAATTGTGCTTTTATTTCTTGAACTATTTAGACCAGGGGCCTGCAACCTTTTTGATCATTTTACCCCGTGAAGCAATCACTAAAAAAATAACCCGATGCCACAAAACCTGCTACAACTGTGATGATCAAACCGGTGGCTCATGGGCGACCTTGAGGTAGTTGGAGGGGGCTTTTCTGACAAATTGGGTTGACATTTTAAGACTACCGTATTTTCCGGTGTATAGGTCGCACCTTTTTATGTTTTTTTTCCAAGGACTGCGACCTAGACACCGGTGCGACCTATATATGGCTTGTTATCACTTTCGGCGAAACAAATTTTTAAATCCAGCTCATTTCACAATTACGTTCATTTATTAAGGAAAAGTTCAGCTCAGACACATATTTGCTATAATTTTTATCAAACAAATAATTGTTTTTAAGTGTTAATCTTCTTAAAGCCTTGCTGTGCGCTCCTGTGGCAGACATTTGCAGCAGAGCTAAATGTAGGTTGCGACCTATACTCCGGTGCGACCTATCTAGGGATTTTTCCAATTCTTTGGCAATAATTGGATGGTGCGACCTATACACCAGTGCAACCTATACACCAGAAAATACGGTAGTAATCAATTTTAACATTTATTGATATTTTTAGATTTTGGAAGAAAACTTAACTATGATGTAAGGAAGTAAAAACTTCTTGTTTCTAACTTTAGATGAAAATGAAAACACTGAACTCTGCAGGTCTGCCTGGCCTATGTGAGGAGAAATGATCCCACTTTGAAGTAATAAAGCAAAAAAAAAAAAAAAATAGTAGTGTCACTCAAACATTTGCAGAAAATTTACAAATAGCCAAAACTAGCCTTTTTTATTGTAGGTATAAAAAACAGAACAATACAATTTCCTGTATGTTTTGGTCAAGGCTTCATAAAGCCGCAGAGGAACTAAAGAGCCGTATGTGGCCCATGAGCCACAGGTTGCAGACCCCTGATTTAGACTATCAGCAGGGTACGTGATGCAACAACAATACAAATAGGCTTTCACATTAGCTCTTATTTTTAACAAACAAGAACACTTTTATACAGCTACACACAGAAGACAGCTTAAAGATAATATCAACTGACACGCAGTCTATTGTGATCATTATGCACACCGTGCGAGACACGAGTATATTACAGAGGAGGTATTGTATATCTTGTGGTCGTGATTGAAGAGAAAACGCCAGCACAGATAATGTAACAAGTCATTTATTGGGTGGAAGTGAACGGAGGAGGGTAAATTTGCCCTCGGCTCTTTCTGAAGCGAAAGCTGATATTTTCTCTTTATTGTCTTTTCATTCTTCTGCTCCTTCTCACCTAGAAAACCTCTAATTCACCTCTAATGTTCTTCTCGCTTTCTATACCTGTCAGATTGTTCTTTTTTTTCATTCCACCTGGGGTATACCTTGCTCCTCAGAGATGATGAATGAGTAACACGTGAGGGACAGACAGGTAATCAACAACACAGAGTTACTTTGCAGACAAAGCTGCCGAGGGCAACTGTTTCTTACAGCACAGCGCTGTTCAGCTACACCGCTCAGGGGCCACAGCTACTGAAAGCCAGCAGCTCAGGGGCCACAGCTACTGAAAGCCAGCAGCTCAGGGGCTGGACATCCAGCAGTTAAAGTCATTATGTAAATAAACCAAGTATTACAATGATCTGTTACCTTTTCAATTTGTTCCGTCGCATCCAATCATACCATTCTATACCATACCATTTTATTTATAGAGCACTTTAAACAGCGACAAGGCCAATCAAAGTGCTGTACTAACAAAACAAACAGTCAACACACACAATGAAGTTCAAAAAATAGACATAAGAACATTGCAGATCATAAATAAAATGACCAAACACAGACTAGCTGGTGTTGAAAGCAACAGAATAGTAATGGGTCTTTAAACGGGATTTGAAAACTGAGAGGGAGGGGTCATAAATTAAAAAAGAACACAAAAGTGTAATTCAAAGAAATTACATTTCAAGATTTATTTCCTTGCAATAAAAATGAAATGATATAGATAATATTGTACCGTGAAACAAAATTAAAAACAAAAATGACACACTATAACTCCTATTTAACACAAATATTATTCTGCCATCTCTGACTTGCCAAATCTTTATGCTTTTCAAAATAAAATGAAAAAAGATGGACTGTTTTTGACGTTCCCTGAATGACCGACACGTTGCTGTTCCAGGAGGGTCCATTAAGGACTAGTTCTCAGGTGAAGCGTCCATGTCCCGCTCAGATGTGAGCTTTGAGCGGAACCAAGAGGCGGAGCAGAACTCAGCTGGGTTGAACGAGAGTGTGATACATGTGCAACGTCTCCCTCGTGTCACTTACTAAAGAATTAATTCACTTAATCCATCTTGTTTGTGGTTAACTATATTTTAAAACTAAATACAAAGCTGCTGTGCATCCTCATCAATATTCCCCCAGTAATAAATCTGTTGTTTAATTCAGCTCGCGGGCGATCACACACTGATTTCATCCGTTTAATTGTTATTAATAAACATTATTAACACATAAACACATATATTTGCAGGCTCCAGATAAAAGCAAAGATGTGGTAAAAGATCATTGCAGTACTTGGTTTATTTAAACAATGACTTTTATTGCTGTTTAATGTTTTTTTACTCTTCCCCAAACTTACAAAGTATTTCTCTGAGAGAGTCTCTGAGAGAGTCTGTGAGCTGCAAAGCATGCTGGGTAGCCTTGTGGAAACTATATGTGCAATCTAAAAGAGTTATGTTGGTTTCTACTTGGATTATTGAGCATGCGTCAGGATATATGTGCAATCTTTCTGACTTTATGATGTTTCTGAGGGTGGAAATGGGTTGCTCTTGTTAATGTTCTGTGCAGTTTTGGTTTGACGTTTATGTTGAAGTCTCCGCGATTGGCAGTAAACGGACACCACGAGACACAGGTCGTTCCCGGTACATATAAGAAGGAAACACTGAGTGGTTAAGAGGTGGTAGTGGCTGTTTCTGTGAGGATTGTTGTCACTGGAGTAAAGATGTCACAGTGTGATGCCTGGCCTCGTGTTGTGCGTTGATGCTTACAGTGGTGAGGTGGCTCATCTTAAGTGTTCTTCTGTATTACATCTTTACATGGACACATAAGGAGGCCTGTCTGACTGAAATATTGGCCATTTCAAATTTTTGAAGGTCTCACTCAGGTTTTTTTCTGTTTATATTTTTATTTATTTGTATTTTATTTAATTAATTAACTCCTCCGCAGGCTAGACTTAACTCACCCGTGCACCGGAGGTGGCCCGCGGGCCACCACCTGATAGAGTCTTTGGATATCTTAATAAATATGCAGCTAGTTTGAACTTTATCATATAAAATATTAAGAATCAAGCAGCTTTCATGCTCTTTTTTGACCAACTGTTGTTGGCTTTTATTTCTTTTTTTCTTCCTTTCAGCCCTCTTAAGCACTTTCTCTCCCTCCTTTTTCCACTATTAAACCACTTTAGGCTCTTTATTTTTCTTTCCCATCTCACCCTCATTCAGCCAAGTCGTTTTGACTTCAGAGAGGAGCCAAGAGCTTCTCTTTGACATTCAACATGAATCCACAGAGACGTACAGGAGAGCAGGAGAGCTGCCCATCAATCGACCTGTCACAGACAGCAAGGAGGCACCTAGACGCTCGTGACACATACTTCCATATATATATAAATGTTTATATTTGTGTGTATGTGCTATAGATGTGTGTGTTTCCATCCTCCCGGGCTTAGAGGCGGGCAATTCATTGCCGTTTATCGCCCTGTCGCTTCTAATGCTGCTGTGTGGAAGCAAACAGGCAGGACAGAGCTCTAGTTTCTCAGGCATGTAACTTAATTAATTAGCTGTGTAGCAGCTCTGGTGATTGACGGGCTTTCACTGCAGTAGCTCGGCTCATACTTACTGCGCATGTGTGTGTGAATTAGCTTAGAATAAACTAGAGATGGGGAGTGTGTATGCATTTGTGAACCAAACCTTTTTCTTTGCTCTTTCAAACTCTAAAGTTTTGCTTTTGTTGTTGATCAGACACAAGTTGAAATCAACAAATCTTTATAAAACACAAAAATGCATAAAAGTAACAAGGCCTTAAGTCTTTGATTTGCATAATAATAAGATATGTTTTCATTGAGTTATGTTAATAGCATAATTATGATTCAGCAGGACAGATAATAGATTTTTTATCAGATTGAATAAACATTAATTTAAATCAACACAGATGTGTTAATGAAGAAGATAAACGGCACACTTTGCATATAATAATTTGTTGATAAATCTGAGGTGGAACTGAAGCAAAAGTGAATCTGAAATGTTTCTCTAATGACTGTAGGGTTTGTATTTATTGTCCTGTTTTGTGTTTTTCTGTGGGGGGCAGCAGTTACACACTTCAGTTTTGCAGATTGCGCGTCCATTCATACCTCTTGTTTGTTGTGCAGTAAGACTGTGCCGGCTTGTTCCACAACCTCAAACATCATGACGCTGCACAGGTCTCTCCGCACCGACATGGTCATGTTGGCGAAAGCGGGCAGCTGGTGCATGAACTCCAGCAGTTGTTCTGGTCGGTAAAGAAACCAAGAAATAGAAGCAGAAAATAAAACCAGAGTGTTTATTTGCACTGGATGTGTATCCAAAATATCTTGCGTGTGGGATAACACTCACAAAAATCAGCATTTTAAGAAACTTAATCCCTTGCTTTTATCCTGATATTCCTTAAAATCTTCTATAAAAAGATACATACATCTTATTTAATACATTACTGCTAAGGAACTTCCTCTTCCCTACAGATGTGCTCCATCTCCTCAGCTCTGTGGCTGAGAACAGAGTGACCTTGATCTAATCTGCTCACTATCCTGTTAGGCTCAGTTTTTTCCTCTTATTCTCACCGCTGTTATCAGCTCCTTCTCTTCCTCTTTTTATATCTAAAATACAGCAGAGCTGGGTCTTATGAACAGTCTCAAATGACCCCTTTATGTCCAAGGCTTAGAACTATAGAAGGTGTCTTTAATAAAATCAACACTTGTGCAAAATAGGTAGAATAAAGAGAAATTCAGCAGAGGTTATCAGTGCAAAAAATAACATCTTAACCAGAGAAAAAAATGACCCTGGTACTATTTATCATGATTAATAAGGTTGCAGTAAGAAATATATTACATGAATATGCTAAACTCATGAGTTGTGTTAGAAAGTTGACGACTGAATCCACAAATTGACCAACTTTTTCATCTGATATACTCCGAACATGTAAACCATTAAAAAAGCTTCTGCAAGATAAAAACAATTTACTGGAGTCAAACTTGTTTTTATTCATGTGCCTCTCAAGGAAAAATACTTTTATAAAAAGTTTAGAGTATTATAAACAGAATTTTCTAGATAAAAAGCATAGAGAAGGTGCGCTCGTGTCAAATATTGTCTAACTTGTGTGGGATATATTCCCTCTTCAGCTGTCTGATACCAGGAAGGCTGTGAAAAGGCCAGACCCCCCACCCCCAGTGGGCACAGCAGGCCAGGCCTTTACAACCTCTCTGAGCTCTCTGATGCGGTCACCTTCTTCCCCAGGACCCCACTCGTTCTCGCTAATGAGATGGTTTCTCTCATTTGCCTGCTCAAAATTACACATTAGAAGGGCACTGCTGTTTAGATATCAATACAGGTGGTCTTTAAAGGGTGGAGGAGGTAGAATGATTTGGTACTTTAAAACTGATAACACAGAAACATAAAAATGTGAGCCCAATGAATCAAATTTAACTAGAGAAATTGCATTTCCTGCGAAAATGCAGTGTGAATGTTTACTGCTGAAAAACAGCTGAAATTAGCTATGCCGAAATGTAGCTGAAAATGAAGAACAAGCCTAAATTAGCAGAAGAGAGCAGAAATAACACATATTTGCTGCATTAGGTTTAAATAGGCACAGATGAGCAAAATAATTTAAGAATTTAGCTAAAACATGCTGAAATTGGCACATTAAAATAGTCAAAAGTAGCTGAAAAGTCCGAAAGAAGCTTAAACTACCAGAAGGAAGTGGAAGGAGCTGAAATAGCTAAAAAAAATGTGGAATTAGCTGAAAAAACTAAATTTAGAACAAAACGACTAAATAGTGGCTGAAATAGAAAAAGCTGAAACTAGCAGAAAAAAGCTGAAAGGAGCATGACAAGCTGTAATTAGCATAAACATGTTAATTAGGTTGAAAGCAGCAGAAAGTACCATGAAAAACTCGAATTTATCTGAAAACAGCTGATATTAGGTAACAAAAATAGCTGAAAAGGTAGAACAAGCTGAAATTAGCAGAAGAAAGCAGAAAGAACACGTTTGCTGAAAGAAGCAGACATTATGACAAAATAGTGGAAATTAAATATAAGAAAGCTGAAATAAATAAATTTAAAAAACTGCTGAAAAGTCACTAAAAGGCAAAAATATGCTTAAATCACCAGAAATAGGTGGAGGGCGCATGTTTTTGATGAATTACGCTGGAATTAGCTGAAAAAGCTAAAATAAGATGCTTAAATCACCAGAAATAAGTGGAGGGAGCATGTTTTTGATTAATTATGCTGAAAAAAGTTGAAATGTGTGCCAAAAATGTGGAATTAGCTGAAAAAGCTCAAATTAACACAAAACAGATAAATAGTGGCTGAAATAGCAGAAAATGCGTAAACTTGCATAAATAAGCTGAACGGAGCATAACAAGCTGAAATTAGCAGAACGAAGCACAAAAGTGTTGTAGTTATCAGAAATAATCTAAAAGGATCACAAAACAGCTGAAATTAGCTGAAAGTAGCTGAAAAAAGTTTAATTTACCAAATGAAGCTGAAAGAAGCTGAAACAGAGCAAAATGTGAAAGGAGAAGTAAAAGGTTGTAAAGTTTAGTAAACAGATCTAAAGATCGGAAGGATGTAAAATGAGCTTAATTCATTTCATATGAGGGAAAAAATGACAGAAAAGACTAAATATTTCAAAAAGCTAAAGATGCACCAACACCAAAAGTCATAGCAGGATTGTCCTGAAAGAGCTGAACGTTTTGATATATGATTTGTTGAAATAGCACAAAAATTGTGGAATGAGAAAGAAGCTGAAAAAAACGTATGGAAGAAAAATGGATCACAATACAGTAGTGTGAATGTTTCATAAACATTCACTCTATTGATAGTGTCCAGATAACACAGATGTAAAGTGTGTTAACCTTTTAGTAAAAGTCCGAGCTTTTAATTTGAAAAAGGAAAACAAGTTATGACAGGGAGTTAAACTGACCAATGTCATCGTCGTTGCGGTCCGCTGGATCTTTTTCCAGACACTCTCGGACAAGGTCTCGACCCAGAAGTGTGTCTGAAGCTCTTTCCAGGTCCTCATCTTCCTCCTCGTCTTCCTCGCTGTCAACTGCTGTCTCTGGAAGTCCAGAAAGGTCCACATCACCCAACTCACTCTCTGTGGCCTGCAGAAAACAAAGACAAATTAAATCAATTGGATTTGAACAAACTCAAATGGCATATTTAGGCTTTTTTTCTTTTCTTTCTGTACTGAATCGAAAATGTACCGGTATGTTTTTCCACAAAGATTTTTAATTGATATGAAATGATACAAACCGACTCAAGCTATAATTTCATCTAGAAACACCTCAGAGTTTGACATTAATATTAATGTTTATCATAAAAACGCTGATCTCAAGGCCAGCAGGATAGAAAATAAATGAAGCACATCAAAGGAGACATTTTAAAGTTCCATAAAAATCAAATAGTAGATTTGTTTAGTGCAAATACAGAACATGCAGACATACAAAAAAGTTATTTTATGTAATCGAAACGTGGCTTCACTTTGTCTTTTGAATCAAACATTATACAATAATCTGTTTACAGCTGCAACAGCTGATGAATAGTACAAAGCAGCGTTTTATTGTACACGTTGTGCGATTAAAGCTTTATTTTAATTTGTCCATTTATTCTTCTTCTTTACATGCTCCACAATCAGCATATTCAAGTCTCCAAACGAGCAGTTGCATTTGGACCAGGAACTAAAGACGCTAAACCAAGTTTCTGCCTCCAAAACAGAAGCCAGCAGCTAAATATTCAAATCCAGCAGTGACAATTCGTTTCCCACCATATTGCTCCCTGTGCGGGGAGACAGACTGGCTGAGTTGGCTCTAAAAAGGCATGATGGATTTCAGCAGGCCAGGTGGGAATTGAACCATCAACCTGGAGGTGAAAGGACAAGCTCTCTTGTGGCACTGCCAGGACTGCAGGCCATCTGCTGCCTTTTTGTCTTCCGGAAAAAAAAAGGGAAAAAAATTGCAAAGTGTGCATGATTTTACAGTCATCTCCTTCTGCTCCAGTAATAATTTGATTTTTTTTATTACACTTTGTTAGGAGTTTCCGTTTTTCTAGAACAGTAGGAAGAAACACTACACTGCATTTAGGGTTTAATAACTAAGAGACAAGGAAGCCACAGAGAACATACTGATACTGTATATACGTTCATATTTTGCTGTGATAGTTATCAAGCAGAAAAATAAAGATAAATAAAATTGTCAATATAAAAAAAGATGACAAGTTTGATTTTGAAAAAAAAAAAAATTTGAGTTTGAAAAGAAACGGAATACAACCAGTGTTCCCTGAGGGAGTGAAACGAGGTACAACACATGAGTATGGGAGATTGCAACCTGAATTGGTCTTGCTAGGGTGCAATCCCCCATACTCATGTGTTGTACCGAGTATAATGACCGAATTGGAAAATTCACAAAGTAGAGACATTAGGTTTTAGTATATATATATATATATATATTTTTTTTTATTTTTTATTTTTTATTTTTTTATTTATATTACAGCATGTCTCTGCTTTGCTGTGACAGACAGCCTCAGAAAGAGAAAGGAGGGGGTGGGGTGGAGTCTGTCTTTCCCCATCGCCAATCATGTGACATGTACAATCTTACGTTGAAAGAGTGAGTCCGCGAAAGTTGAACCGCAAAGTATCTAGGGACTAATGTACTGTGTAAAAGTTTTTAACCACGCTTATTATTTTAAATACTTTGCTTTCAGTGAGTCATAGTTTTTTGTAATCCGTAAAACTGTGTCAGTAGTTTTCCATGAGTTCAGTCTTTCAAAGCTTTTTTTTTTTAGGGACTTTAACTGTCTATACATATACCAGAAAAATATTCCTCAAAACCACGTTATAAGTCAGTCTGGCCCTTACGATGCAAAACACAAAGAGATGTTCATTATACCCCTAGTAAGGAGACTGAGATCATTGAGGTCTCTAGTGGTTCCCAACCCTGGTCCTTGAGGAACACCATCCTGTATGTTTTAATTGTTTCCCTGAACCAACACAGCTGATTCAGTGATCTAATTACTTCCTCAAGTTCTGCAGAAGCCTGTTATTCATTCATTCATTCAAATCATGTGTGTCATAGCAAGAAAGCAACTAAAACATGCAGGATTATGTTCCTTGAGGACCAGGGTTGGGAACCGTAAGCAAACCGAAAGGTGCAGAACATGCATGGTAAGACCCCTTAAAATCTTGGTGCTAATCAGAATAACCTTTTTTTCTTTTTTAAATACCGGTACTGTATAATTTTGCAAAATAGTTCAGAAATGTTAGGGTATGTAATATTCTAATCGGTCTACGCTTTGACAGAGAGGTTATTTTGCATGTACACTTTGTTTTCATACTTACTTTTATTTAACTTCCCTCATCATATATGGTGGAAACATATTTAAACTTTTATTTTTTTACCAGGAAAGCAATCCATATATAGAACAACAAACAATAAGCAGTAGAAAAATAAACTCGGGAATATGAGTTTTTCCACTCAGTCACCATAACTAAGATGTCAAATGTTCCAACGTTTTTGTAGTGAAAGGGTAAATCAGGAAAGATTCTGATGATGGAAGGAAAAGGGATTTTCTTGAATTTCTTGGTGGGAACACTACAAGATGAGCTCTCTAACGCGATAGACTTCTCTAGTTATTAATTGGAAAATGGCTGAACGATTAAAGATCATCAAAAGCAAGGTGATAGAGCTCTCGGTCCAGTCTAGTTTTCAGGCAGAGGCTCATGCTAATAAATTAGGCTTGACAAGATATTTAGACAATTTCTAAAATAAACCAGCTGCTCAGTCTTTCCCGTTTCCAAGCACTGAATGTAATTAATTTGAAATAATGGATTTTAAAAGGCAAGCCTGAAGAAAGAAAAAAAGTCAAAAATAAAATATAAACCATTGTTACACCCATGATAAATGACCAACATAATGAAAGAAAGAAAGAAAGATGTGTAATGATTTATTGAATTTGTTGTTTGTTTTTTGCAGCATCTCTTCATTTAGCCTGTAGTGATATATGCTATGTTTGTCTCTCCACACAGAATAATGTGCAACATGCAAACAAAACAGGAAATTATATATTTACTTTGAGTTTTATAAGGAGAAAAAAGGATCAACATTCAGAGATTACAGCACTTGTAAAACTGAAGCAATCTGCTGCTATATTGACGTTCTCTTTTCCCTTTCTCGGTGTCATTGACAAACGTTCTGCTGCTACAGAGTTCAGTTCATTTAGCATGCAGGACGTGCCATTTTAGTCTAATACCACAGGTAGCAAAGGGAGTTTTTACCAAATGTACATGTTTAGGAGATAAAGGACCTCAGATCTCCAAGACCCACTGTGCTTTAGGGCAGGTGAAGGAGAACAGAGAAGTGACAAGTGTTACAGGATCGTGGAAAAGGTTCAGAATGCAAAGTAGTCACGAGATAAAAGGCCAAAGCGGAGGATCAATAAGAGGATGAGAAAGACTTGCGAAGCTTTGAAACTAGAGAAAAACAAATCGCGGAGTGATCGGGTAGAAGAGTGGGCGATAACAAAAATATGAATGCACGGGATAAACTCTCAACAAAAACAGTCTGTTGCATTGACAGCTGAGGCCTGCAGCTGACTGGAAGGTTAGCTCCTTAAGACGGCTGTAAACAAACACGGAGCTGGGTCATGACAAGCTGATGGGATCAAATCCGTGTGATAAATATCTACACTGAGGATAAAACTATCTGCTCCGTGTGTTAAACGTCTGACCCGGGTTAACCCGACTTACATCAAACACTCACAGACAACACAAATAAGGAAGACTGGTCATGTTTTTCTAACATTTTTTTGTTTCTTGTTAAGAATTTAGTTTCAAAATTGTTAAAACATTCAAGCAGTGCACATCTATATAAAAATAAAGCATTGAAGAGTGCATTATCTGTCAAGGCTTATGATACACTCCAAAATCACATGGGTTTTTATTCTATCCATCTCTGCCTTATTTTATATTTGTTGGGGCGATTCTTAAGTAAGGAAGCTAAATAATGGAAAAGAAACACTATTGTTTGGCTTCTACCTTGATGGAAGTGGAATGTCTATGTAAATTGTTAAGTTTTGTTGTCAACTGTGCCCAAAGGTGATGTGGTTTCAAACTATAAGTAAATTAATCTTATTGGTTTCCATAATGAAATCCGGCACAAATAATAATAATCATGTGTTCAAAAGAAGCTTTAAATCCATCTCTGACTATCTGAAACATCT
>JBBPBX010009337.1:4754-49841 GCA_038048925.1 Garcialebias charrua
CGCGCATGCTCACAAGAGAAGAATCTGACAAGTTTAATGACATAAAATATATTTTGTTAGCAAAGAATACCGTCCCAACATTTATTAAACAATACTGTATGTCTGTATTTATTAAAAAAATTAAATAATTGCTTTAACAAACATCAATAAAAGTCAAAAATTTCAGCAACGCAAACGAGAGGGGGAAAGTACAGTATCACTCGCTTTGAGTTTATACTCTTTGTTGCTTATGTGCTGTGGGTGACGGTGTCCAGAGCGTCAAAAAAACAGCAGCGGAGGTGTCTGAGTTATTTATTTTGAAGGGAAGAACTACGGTACCTTAATTCAAGGAGTAGGATTGTGGAACAACTTAATGACAGATGTTAAGGAATCCAAATCAATCCCCGTCTTTAAGAAACTGGTTAAAGTTGAAGTGTTAAACAAATATAAATGAATGTATTTTAAAGGTATAGTATGCGGTTTTTGAACACTCTGGGACTTAGAAATATTTTCAGCGCAGAAAAGCATTCTGCTCCCTCCCCTCAGAGCCATATATGGCTCAGTCCGTGCTCTGCTGAACTTGGGATCTGCTCCGCCCCCTGCTGCTGTCTGCTCAGAGCCGCTGCGATATTCTGTGTTTATTAGGGGTGTAACGATACACAAAACTCACGAGACGAGACAAATCACAGATCTCGCGAGAACGAGACGAGATTTTAATATTAGTTCAAGAAAACTTCAAAGATCGGTTTTATGCCGCAAAAAGGCTTTTATTCTGTTTTAACATGTATTACAAACCCAACTGATGTCTTCATTTTACTGATTGAATCTCCTTAGACCTTAGAACGTTCAACTTTGTTTAAAAAAATAGATATTCACGCAGGACTTTCCAAAAATTGAACATAAATATCCGCATCAGCACTGACTCTGCAGCCGTCACTCACCAGTGTTGCCAGATTGGGCGGTTCACCGCGATTTTCCTTCTGACTTTTGCGGGTAGAGATTGCTTTGGGTGGGTGGGACTCTATCTGGCAACACCGGTCACACCGGTGTTTACACGCGTGTCTTTACATTCGGGGCAGCGTCGGCAGCGCCGGGACCCTCCATCAATGTAGAGGCGTCTGCGGCACCCTCCATCAGTAGTTGGGGCGTCTTCTATAGCAACTTCATCCGGCGAAGCCATGCTGTCCGTGACGCTGACTTGCTAGGGGCTCTGCTAGCATTAGCATTAGCGTCTCGCGAGACAACGTTACCTCTCAACGAGAGATATCGCGGGAGTTTAATATCGCGAGATCTCGTACAACGAGATCTCGTTACATGCCTAGTGTTTATGGTAATAAAACCTTCTAATAAAATAAAATAAAACCATGGAGCGCTAGTCCTACAACACAAAATCCAGCAGAAATCATCAGAGGTTCACGAAGCAACGTTTGGACATGATTTAATTCGCTCGTGACTTCCTCATGTCTGTCAGCGCTGGTCTGGAATGTCTGGAATGTTCCGCCTCCTCTACATGTCCTGTCTCTGCGCTCCGAAGTTCTGTGTTTATATGATAATATAACTGTTTAAAAAATATAATAAAACCATGAATCACTCATCCAACAACACAAAAACCAGAAGAAATCAGCAGAGGTTCACGAAGCAACGTTGGACATGTTTTAATTCGCTCGTCAGTCGTGACAAATCCATTTCCTCATTCCTGTGAGTGGAGGATGAAGCGATCACTTGACTTTTGGCAAAAAAACTAAATAAAAGTCCAGCTCTGGGATAAAGAAGGGATATTTAATACATTTTGTGTCACATAAAAAACAGTCCTGCATCGCTTTGCAATCCTTTGAATGAGAACGAGCTGCGGCTGGGACAGGTGGGGGCGTGGGTTGGGGCGTGACAAACAACTCTGTTTTTATTGGCTGTCAGTGTCCGGGTCACTCTTGTGTTTTCAGTGTTTTTATAAATGCTGATAGAGAAGCAAGGGGACTATAGTTTTTTTCAGAGATTACTTTGTCTAACATCAGTCTGTCAATAGTGACAGAGTGAAGAAATATGTTAAAAATATATTGTTTGAAGTTACAGACTACATTACAATGTTACATACCCCACCTTTAATGAGTAATATATACAATTGAAAGATGAATGAGTCATTTACTTATTTTATTATTTATAGAAAAATTTGTTAGTATTCTTATTAGATAAATAAGGAGCAGATTTAATAAGATATTTTCTCCATCTGCTACCTTTCATTTTACATTATATATATATTTTTTTCCTTTTCCAATTACATACAGTATACTGTATGTTAATTGTTGTATTTCATTATTGTTAAATAAATAAATAAATGTATCGTCTCAGCAGCAGAGGGGAGCGACACGGCTCAGGCATGGCTCCCAAAACGACAGCGTCACCGCGCTTTTTATTTTAAGGGTAGAGGCAGAAATGCTTCACTTTAAGGGGCAGCTGATCGTATGTGATATGAGCGTGTGTGTATGTATAAAATAAATGCACAGCGAAGGGGTCAGGGGGGTCAATGACTTTTAACAAGATGATTAAAAATGCTTACTTATTAAATATTTAGGAGGTAGCAGCCCCGAGCAACCTGGGGATCAATGCAGAGGGGTGAAACCCTGTGACATACCTTAGTTATTCACATTATGTAATTATTTTCAGTTTAAATGGTAAATGGACTGTACTTATAAAGCACCTTTCTGTCTTATCCAGACACTCAAAGCTCTTTACAGTCTGTGTCCTCATTTACCCATTCACACAGCACGCTACTAGATCTATACAAAGCTAATTGAACAAATCATTCCAAAGAGACTAATCAGAGCTTTATCATATTCATACACCGATGGGACAAACACACAGTGGAGGCAATGAGGGGTTCAGTGTCTTGCCCAGGGACACGCTGGCATGTGACTGCTGGTGGATTTGAACCCACAGCTCTTGCATTGGAGGACGACTGCTTTAACCACTCAGCCACAGCCGCCCCATATGCAGTTTACATATCCAATAGGAGTTTTATTCGTTCAATGCAGTCATATTTGTTCATAACTTTATTATTAGTAAGCCTGAGAGTTACTGGATCCGTGCAAACAGTTGCCGGAACGCACCCTGTCAAAATAAGAGCGTTCCCGGATCTTGTTCTGGCAGGATCCGGCTAAAATCAAGCGCTGAATCTGCCGGTCAACTAATGCAAGGAAATGGACAGAACTTCATAAAGCACAGTTCTACAAAGTGTTTTAAGTGAATTCCCTGTCATTCACACATTAATACACTGTATTTGGAAAACAAACGAGCACCAAATACAACATTTGTAACTTTTAACGTGAAAATTAAAAATGTTTACTCCTTAAATATTTAGATTATATGTAAGCACTAAACCAACACATGTATTATTTTGAGTGTTTACAACTACTAACATGTGTAACACTACTACTGTGGTGATAAATATAGAAATAGTCATATTTAACATTTAATCTGTGTCTGTAATAACCAGATCCTGGAGAGCACTAACGTTCACATTTAACTGATTTTGATTAATCACATCGATGAAACAATGATCAATCTGTGTGTGCATGTGTGTAAGTAAAATAACAGTCTTGCACAGTATTTTCCGCACTGCCACTCTGAATAAATGAGGCATCTTTTATCTATCGCTTCAATTTGCCACATCCAATATGGCGGCGAAGTCAACGTATGATTCAGCGCTCCCTGAGTGAGGTGTCTAGGTATACACAGGTATGTCTATGAGTTAACTGACCCCTTTAGTCTTCAAGTTTTGTACAAGCATGCTAATTAGCCATTTAATTGAACTAACCCGCTGGTCTAGAGTTTGATTTTACAAAGCGTCAACACTGTCAGTCCTGAAGAAGGCTGGTCCACGGGCGAGGCGTCTCACTGTGAGGTTTAGTTCTAAGTTAGAATCAGAAGACCCGTTCCATCAGACCTGAGGGGTCTGGAGGGCTCTTGAGCCTAAAGCAGCTCTGAGGGGAAGGACTAAGACCATAAATGACACTAAAACCTAACCCCACTGGGGATTAACAGAGTACCGTATTTTCCGGTGTATAGGTCGCACCTTTTTATGTTTTTTCAAGGCCTGCGACCTATACACCGGTACGACCTATTTATGGATTTTTTCCTATATTTTTAGACCAGTTTTTGGCTCAGTTATGACCGTTTTTCATTTTGGCAGAAAATGGTGCAGTACCACTTTTGTCCACTAGGGGGACACTTCCAGAGAGTCCACCGACCGTTTCCAGCTCATGTGTCCGAAAAAAAAGCTCCTCTGCTCGGATTGACTCTGTCGGCCTCCTGGTCTAGAGGTAACTTTTTTTTCATTCATTCAACCTTTATTTATACAGGATAGCCTCCTTTTAGCTCTGTGTTTCTTAGCTGTTTGTTTGCAAGATAAGTCAAGAACCACTCTGCAGATTTTTCTGAAACTTACAGAATGTAATCACTGTATGGACATTTACAAGTGAGTAGCTTTATTAGATGTTTGAGATTAAATAAAAAAAACAATCTTTTATTAGCGTTAGCTTCAGTTAGCTTCTGTTTATAACGTTATAAATAGCTCAGAAACCACTCGGTGGATATTTCTGAAACTTACAGAATGTAATCACTGTATGGACATTTACAAGTGAGTAGCTTTATTAGATGTTTGAGATAAAAAAAAAAAATATCTTTTATTAGCGTTAGCTTCGGTTAGCTTCTGTTTATAACGTTATAAATAGCTCCGAAACCACTCGGTGGATATTTTTTCTGCTTACAGAGTGTAATTATATGGGGTTTAATGTACTAACTGTTGGCCTGGATGAAACATTTGAGATAAAATTCGATTTTTTATTCGTGTTTTGAGAGACGGACTCTTCTCTGTTAGCATTCGTTTTATTTCTGTTTACGTTATAAATAGCTCCGAAACCACTCGGTGGATATTTTTTCTGCTTACAGAGTGTAATTATACAGTATGGGGTTTAATGTACTAACTGTTGGCCTGGATGAAACATTTGAGATAAAATTCGATTTTTTATTCGTGTTTTGAGAGACGGACTCTTCTCTGTTAGCATTCGTTTTATTTCCGTGTATATTTTAGCAAATAGCTAATAAACCACTAACCCTTGTGCTATAATGTCAGCTATCATTTTTAGCAAACAAATAATTGTTTTTAAGTGTTAATCTTCTTAAAAGCCTTGCTGTGCGCTCCTGTGGCAGACATTTGCAGCAGAGCTAAACACTCGGTCCATATTGCCGGTTTGTCTCAGCGGTGACGCAGCACGTCAGCGGTGGATGACGCGTTAGGTCGGCGGTGACGTAGGTGCGACCTATACACCGGTGCGACCTATACACCGGAAAATACGGTAACACATTTTATTTTTTTATGTTTTAAAACACCAGTGCTGAATGTTTGTTGATATCATTATTACACAAACACCAACAATAAAGAGAACAGGACCAGTAAAAGGACAGAATGAATTATACCTGTGGCAAACTGCTTCGTTGTGACGCCAAACGGCTGCACCTGCAGTCTGAAGGTGTTGAGGGCGAAGGTCGGCACCACCTGCAGGGTTTGCTCCGCGTTGCACATGTAAGAGCGGCCCAGCGTGCTTCGCAGGAAGTCCAAACTGGTGTTACTGGCCGAGAAGGGAGCTGAGGGGAGAAAGAGAAAGATCAGAACTCTTGACCCGCAAGAAGTCAGGACGAACAGGAGCCTCACCCGTCGAGTCGGACCAGTTGGCCTGCAGGTCGATCCCACTCAGGTGGTACTTGTTGGACGTTGTGTTCTGTGGTGGAGCGAGAAGCTAACGACTGTGTTTTTACGCTCACGGACAAACAAACTGGAAGTCAAGGTTACCATAGTGAAGGTGAAGTTGAGCTTCAAAGTTGGTTCTTGCGTCAGCACCAGCGAGGCTCTGCTGGCTCCGCACGATCCCGAAGAACTCGTCAGATTGGGAGTCAGGTTCAATAACTCTTGGACAGTCTGGAAAAGACGAGAAGCCGGTTGGTTTGTGTGAAACAGGCGTCGACAGAGAACGCCTACGAGTAGGGGTTGAACGAGTACACAATTTTTAAACTCGACATTAACATAAAAAAAACTTGAGTAGAACTCGAGTAGTCGATGACGTCATAGGATCTTAAGATGCAAAATAAATTAATTAATAAAAATGCACAAAAACGTAATTATTTACAAAAATAAAAAAGACCAACAAAACATTGGGAGCATATATTATTCATTCAACTTTTATTTATACAGGCTATCCTCGTTGAGCCACGGGGACTCATTTACAAGAGGGACCTGTTTCACTCACACCCAGGGTCAATTTAGAGTTACCAATCAACCTAACATGCAATGTTTTTTATGCTCCTATCATTCATTATACAGTACTGCAGATAAGTCACAGGAAAAACAAAACTATTAGTTATTATTATTAAGCTGCAAAAGTAGGGATGCACCGATCCACATTTCTTACTTCCGATCTGATACCGATACTTAAATCTGGGTATCAACCGATACTGATACTTTCCGATCCGATACGGTTCAGGTATATGAGGCTGTAATAATGAATTTTTTGAACTGAGACTATTGTCTTAACATTGTGTGAGTTAAACCCAATGAAGACACTCTGGGCCTCTCAACAGGAAACTCAAACTTTAACAGCAAACAAGAGGCAGATCTATATCAGACGTCCTTCTCACTCATGGTGCAGCTGGAAAACTACAATACTGTACCGCTAAGCATTATGGGAAAGACAACAAAATCAAGGGGAGTGGACTGTGTTGTCTTTCCCATAATGCTTAGTGGTTTCTCAGTGTTCAAGCTGCACCATGAGTGAGGACGTCTGTGATATAGACCTGCCTCTTGTGTGCTATTAAAGTTTGGGTGTTTCCTGTTGTGAGGCCCAGAGTGTCTTCATCGGGTTTAACTCACACAATGTTAAGATGGCAGTCACAGAATATGGTGGAACACAAGTGCTCTTTGAAGCCGGATCGGTAATATCGGCAGATTGGATCGGAAAATCCGATACTTAAATTATGCTGATATCGGATGCCGATACTGGATCGGATCGGCCCCATCCCTATGCAAAAGTGAAAAGAACGTTTTCAAAAACTAAACTTAAAAACAGTGGGGCGTTGACCACACCGCACCACCGCCTGCAGTGCTGTGCAGTTAGGTTTACTTTTAGAGATTATTGTGTTTATAGGTTTTTAATAGGTTTAGAAATGAATATTTGTTGCTTTTTGTTTGTGAAACAAGCTCAGAGGAAGCTGGTTCTCTGGTTCGGTCGATTGGACCCGGTGTTACACCATATGTGACCTGCAACAGTTTATGCAACACCGCCCCCTACTGTCGTGATGACGTCACTACGAGTACTCAACGTGAAATTAAAAACCTCTACAGAAGTCCTAGGACTCGACCTGTCGATTACTCGAGTACTCTGTTAAAGCCCTACTACCTACGAGTGCTTCTCGCTTCGCGTCACCTTGTTCTGAGACTGAGACACGTAGGAGACGTTGAGCTGCAGTCCCATTTGGGCCAAGAGGCATTCGGTGCCGTTGCCGTTCTTCACGGAGTAGGTGCCGCGCACGGGCGTTCCTGGTGGTGTCGGTGCGGGAGCCGCCGTGGTTGTAGTGGCGGCGGTGGTCGGAGTAGCTGGCGTAGTGGTTTGATCCGCTGCGCAGACACTCTCTGAGGAAGACAAGTCCACAATCAGCCCGGACGACAGGAAGCTGCCAAACCGAAGGACGAGAACGCCGCCGGCGCTCTACCTGCTGGACTCAGGTCGTTCCCGGGCATGTAGGCCTCCAGCCTCACGTCGGAGAACGTGACGGAGTCTCCTCTGACCCCGATGGTGGTGGGACTCATGCAGCGGTAGGTGGTGTTGATCGGCGCCCGGATCTCAACGGAGTCGTTCGTCAAAACGACCACGCCTGGAAAACGTGCACACGCTGAATTATTTAAAAATGCCAGATGCTCTTGTGCAAAAATCACGTTTGTTTTTAAAGAGCAGGTAACGACTAACTGCTGACAAAGTTTAAGAAGCTAATTGGGGACATTTCTATCTCCGTTAATGCGGCCCGAGCCACAGTGTCTACCCCCACAAAAGTTATGAAGACTGGCTCGGCCCAGTGATGTGTGCTATTACTTTTATTGGCATTTGCAGTTACCATGGCAACATATTTTGCTAACAAAGATGCAAAATTTCCCATAGGAAATGAATAGGAGAAAACTCCACAGAAACTGAGTAACGTATGGAGCCATTTTGGTTCAACATGCATGGAAGGCATCTATTATTACCTTATTATTAATTAGTAATAATAATTATAATTAACTTTAATTATTAACGTTAATAATTATCTATTTGAATAGTAACAATTATTCATATTTATAATTCATATTTGTTAGTAATATTAATTTTTAATATCAATTTTGATTATTAATCATTAATATTTAATAACAATTAACAAATTAACAATATATTAATAACTATTAATATTAATAATTAGTACTGATTGTTAATATTTATAATCATTAATATTAATATTTAATATTAATAATATTTTACTAATATAAAGTTTCTCCAGGAACTTTCTAGTTTAAAATTTTAAGTTTTTTTTTTTTTTTTTTAAACGTCACCGGAGAGTTTGGCCTCGGGGAAGAGTGAAGCGTCGCTCAGGTTGTAGCTCAGAGTCAACTCCGTGACGCTGTAGATGCTTCCGTTGGTGGAGAAGCTCAGGCCGATCCCGTGGCCCGGTCCAAACACCGCCACCAGCTGCGGCGAGCTGCCGTTTGTGCCACACGAGCTGTTGGCCGCGTCGACCAGGGAGGAGTCGGGCAGCGGGACCGAAACTGTTCTCTGAGGGGGGAGACGAGGGAGAGTTTACACACAGATAGGAGGACACGGTGGTGAAGATCAGAATCCTGTGAGCTCACGGAGCTGTTGGAGGTGAGATACGTGATGGAGAGAGACGCAGACAGCTCAGCTTTGATGCAGGTGGAGTTTCCCTCCTTCACCTCCAGGGTCACGGCCTCAAGTCGACCTGCAGACGAGAAGAATTACACGTGATGAGAATATTTATGGTAAACGGAGCTTACTTATATAGCACTTTCCAGCCCGCCCCAAAGCGCTTCACAGTACCAGCCATCCACCCATTCATACACCGGTAGAGGTAGACTGCCATGCAAGGCGCCATCCAGTCCTACCGGGAGCAACTCGGGGTTAAGTGTCTTGCCCAGGGACACAACGAGGTATGCCGTGACCGGGGATCGAACCCGGGACCTTCCGGTCCTGAGCAGGCTGCCCTGCCTCTACACCATCTCGGCCCTATATTTATATATATTTATAAATAAAAACACTTTGCCTATATACCAACATCAACTACCTCATACATATACGTACTGTGTACATTAACTCATATGCTGCTGTGCCACTCTTTGCAAATGTCAATGCTAGAACCTTCAGTTTATTTTATAGATATACTTTTTATACTTTTTATACTACTATGAAAAAACTCAGGACAGTATTACACTTTTATTATTTCATTTTATGCTTATGTTCATTGGGTGTTTGGTGTTTTAGGGGTGTTTGGTGTTTCAGTGTTGGTGTAAATTTTCATACTTTTATACTACTATGAAAAAACTCAGGACAGTGTTACACTTTTACTATTTTATGCTTATGTTTATTAAATGTTTTAGTGTTTAGATGGTTACTGTTGCACCGAGGGACTGAGAGAAACGCAATTTCGGTCCTGTGTATGTCCTGTACATATTGCAGTTCTGACAATAAAGTTGACTTTGACTTTTGACTTTGAAACGACTCCTTCAGTAAAACTCCTCCTGAACACCACCGAAGCTTATAGTGTACTGTATACTGTTTCGTATAAAACTAGAAAAACCAGACTGAGTGCTGGACGATGGCTGAAATGAACTAAAACTGAGTTCTTGAAGCTAAAAGAACCAGGACACTGAAAGCTAAAAGGAGCTGAATCTACGGTAGTTAAAGGTAGAAAAACACTATCTAAAAATAGAAAAAAGTAGCAAATAATAATAATAATAAATTCAATTTATACCGCACTTTTCATTAATAAAAATCTCAAAGTGCTAAAAGCAAAAACTCTTAACAACGTCAAGATGCTAACTGAAAAGAAGCTAAACACTAGCTAAAAGCTTCAAATAGAAAAACCTTAAGTAAAAGCTAAAAAGGCAGCATAAGGTTAGCAAAAAGCTAAAACTACCAGAATTGTGGCTAAAATCTAAAAACAACACAATACTAGCTAAAAGTAACAGAATGGTAGCTAAAAGTCAGAAAAAGCAAAGTGGTAGCTAAAGCCAAAAGTAGCAGAACATACGGTAAGCTAAAAGTAGGAGAATAGTAGTTAATAGCTCAATGTATTTGAACGATAGCTAAAAGCTCAAAGTAGCAGAACAGTAGCTAAAAGTCAAAAGGAACGAAACATTAACTAAAAGCTAAATGCAAGAGAATGGTAGTTAATGGCTCAATGTTTTGGGAATAATAGTTACCGGTAAAAGCTCTTAGAGACATTAACAGTCAGTTTTATTAAGCAGATTCCAAATAAAGTTTCTGAAGGAATTGAAGCCATCTCTATATATTACAGGTAAAATAGTAGTAAATAAAGCTAAATATATAAAAAGTTACAAATGTATAATAAAAAAAAGTCATAGCACCCATCTCCTGAATTAGCTTGACATTTGGACTGATAAAATCACACGATCATCAAGCTTTAATTGCAAATACAGTATTAGGTAATAACGTCATATTTATCATTTAGTTTTATTTTTGTTAATGAGGGTTCAATTAAATCTTAGGTAATTGGACAGTCCAACTTTCTTCAAATAGTCTGCGCTGTGTAACAACAAAAAAATAATGTTGAGTATGCTATATTGTCATATTTGTGGCTAATGGAGCAACATTAACTACATTAGTAAACAAAAACAAAGTGCAGTTCTAACATGTGACCACTAGAGGGCAACAGAAAACTAAAAGTTACCTTTGATTGTGCGTGTGTGTGCATGTGAGATAGTACAGGCCTCAGTGCAATATTCAAATAATCAGTTGAATTAATTAAAGCAGATTATTGGATTCAAAGCTGACAGTTTTATGTACTGTATTTCTGTTTTTATTATCTTATTTTATTGTATTTTTTTATATTTTACTGCTTTTTATGCTGATTATTTCATGCTGCTGTACTCATTCATATTCATTCATGCTGTTGTTACGTCATATTGTTTTACATTATTAGTGTTTTAGCGTATATCTTAGATCTTTGTTTACTGTTTCATTTTACACTCTATATTTTCTATTGTTGGATGTAATCCTGTGTACATAATTTTATTCCACCTCATGTACTACCTGTGATGAAACAACAATAAACCTACTTGAACTTGAACTTTTGTTGCTGTTTAAACGTTTTGTTTGATTGGACCATAAAGCACTTCGGTCAACTTCTGTTGGTTTTTTTTCATGTACTGTAGAAATAAATATGACTTTGATGTGAATCATTCGACAAAGAAAAATGAATCACGTTTCGTAACACAACAACGCAACAAAGGAGCCGCATCAATTGCATCAAGCACTTCCCAAAATGTCTAAAATGTGTTCACCCAGCGGGTGGAAAACTAATTTTTTTTTTTACTTTCAACATAAACTGTGATTACTTCTGGAGATATTAAACAAATTTTAAGTGAAGTAATGCATATCGCCCTCCATCTTGCGTGCCAAATTTCAGTGGTGGAGAAAATACTCAAACACTGTGACGCAGTTTGGCTTCTAGTCAGTGGTGGAGAAAGTACAAATAAACAGTCAAAAATGTACTCTAGTAAAAGTAGAAGTACCCTATTAATATTTTACTTAAGTAAAAGTAAATAAGTGCTTGCTTTTAAAAATACTTAAAGTATTAAAGTAAAAGTACTTTGCTGAATGTATTAACTAATGCAATGGTCTACAATACCATTAAGTGTACATACTGTATGTATATTTTCTGTAATACATTAATAGTGTTGAGTCATTTTAATGAACAATGCTGCAGATAATACCGCATGTTTTTATTGTGTTTACTCTGTGACACAGTTCACGCTTGGACTTGTGATTCTGTGCATCAGAATTTCAGGGATGACGTGCAGAGTTAAATGTCATTAAACAAAATAAGAATAATAAGGAATGATTATACCTATAAAAGTTTTGATTTAACACAAAGTAAAACCAAAGTGTCATTGTTGTCTGACAGAAAAAAGGAGCATTAGACCTAACAAAGGAACAGACTCTGATCATTTCAACTCTAGTTAAAAAATTGTCTAAACCTTGTAAAGGGTCAATAGTGAACAATATTTTAACTTCCTGACACCATTTTCAAAACTTGGACCTGAGTGTCGAGACATTTGGAAACATCTCTCGTCTCCTAACATCCATGAACTGACACATTTTAATATTGCAGCAAGAATTTCTTGTTCAAGTTCAGAAGAAGTTGGTTTTCAAAGTTTTTTGAGTCCAGTCTGGCTCTTTTGGGAGAGAAAATCTGTCCTGCTGTACTGAACAGTCTTTCAATAATATTTCAATAATATTTCAATAGTCTTTCAATAATATTTCAATAGTCTTTCAATATTCTTTCAATAAGGCCATGGGTGGTGTGTATCTTCTGGCTGAATCTCTGTGGTAGAATCCAATTTGGGTGTGTTAGTGATGCTGTGGGTGCTTCCAGCTCAATGACATATACACTAGAATATACGTCATTGGTCCAGCTCTTCTTGAAGGCAGGTCTAACATTACCTGTCCACTTTGCAGTGATTCAATGGACCAACTCTCCTCTCGACATCAGTTACTTTCAAACTAACAACAAATCAAAAAGCTGCACCGTGAATGTAACTTGTAACACAACAAATTAAAGAAATGTACTGTAGTGTAGTAGAAACTACAGATACTTCATGTAAAATGTAGTGGAGTAAAAGTAAAAGTATTCACATTTAATTCTACTTAAGTAAAGTACAGATACATTTTTTTTTTACTTAAGTACAGTAACAAAGTATTTGTACTTCGTTACATCCCACCACTGCCAAATTTAAACAAAGCTGTCACACAATCTGTCAGTGATCAGAGTACATGTTGGGGATGACTTTCAGCTACTATGACACCAGCTATCGGCTCAATATCTGTAAAAAAAAAAAAAAAAAAGGAAGCTGAGTTTGAGCCATTTTTTTGGTGCTGATAAGGACATTCATTTTGTACTGTTTGTTGAAGATTATTATTGTTTAATCTGATTGTTGGAGAAAAGGGGCAGATATAATAAGATTTATTCTTCTTTCTGCTACCTTTCATTTTTTTATATTTTGTACATTATCATTTATGGGATTGTCTTGTATTGTTTCATTTTGTAAAAAAAAAATGAACAAATTTAATAAACATAAACATTTACTGCGGCACCTGCTGTAGACCGACATCCAGTGAGCTGAGTTTTATTATTTAATAAACCCGTCCAGACAAAGATCAAATCTGAATCTGACACCCCCACCCCCCAGCCGACGGTTTACAAAACACCGAAACCGAGCCGTGAGCCGAGCTCTTGTGTGCACAAAGATTAAAGCTGCAGAAAGCAAACCGTGCGCCTGTCAGGACCGGGCCGCAAGGAGGCAGGAAGTGCTGAGAACACACTGAGTAGATGTGGTTAAAGCACTGATAAAGTCAGAGTGAGCACGAAGGGGTCAGTTTATTCTGCAACAGTTGACAGTAGAAATGTGCAAACGGACTCAACCCGTCAGAAACAAACAGAACCCCCCACCACCACCATCACCCAGAGCTGGGTGCCGAACAAAGACATCATGTGAAGCTCTCAGATGACGCAACAATGAAGGTCACCTGATGCTTCACATCAACAGAACAAAAACTGAACACAGGTCCACAAAGATCTGGATCAACACGGCGTTCGTTAGTTACCGTTAAGGTTTTTTTATTTTATGTTTGTTAGTAAAATATCTCATGAGCCACTGGATGAACGAGATAAAACATCTGCAGCTGATTAAGCTGCGAAAAGATGCAACTTCTCAAGAACTTTGGTTAAATTTGTGTGCCATCCACAATAAAGATAACCACTAAATGCTCATTTTTTTGGTTTGCAAAAGGTCTACCTCATAATTTATAACAATCAGTTTGGTTGCCAACGATGACGAGCCAAACGTTGACGAGTTCCCTTCAGATTGTCCAATTGGCTTTTTTCTGACTGATGTTTTTGAGATAATTAAACCTACAAACCATCATTTAATGGTACAGAAACTACATTAGCAGCATAAATACACTGAAAAATCACATTTTGACAGCTGCTATGGCTTTAATTTTTGGTGTGAATCCAATTCAAGATGGTTGCTACAGCTAATTAATATTAGTCAACACATAAATGGAAATTAATCAACCCGTTTTAGAAACATTGAGCTGAAATTTAATGTGGTAGTAGCTGAGAGTCATTCCCAACTCATAATCTAAGAAGCACTATTTAACTTAACTTCCATTAAATCTGTTTGGTTTTGATAAAATCTGAATAAATTTGCTGATTTAAAGCAGAATAAACAGTCAGTCAATTATGATGTATTTAATATTCATCCATGTTGACCATCAGTTTATTTGGAGAAACATTTGCTGATTTCAGACACTGTTTGGAGGAATTTAAAACTTTATTTATGGTTCCCACAGTTGGGGTTAAAAGCCCCAATGTGGGTCACCCAAAACTGAGCAGAGATCCTGAGATAATCTCCAGATTAACAAAAAATATTATTAGTACCGTATATAGTCATAAATCTACTAAATATAGAGATAGAAGTTTTAAAACCACTGATTTAATTTGTAAAACCAAACAGGATAATCATTTGTTTTCAAATGTTTAATGAAACATGCAGTAAAGAAAGAACATTTATTATCTTCTTCTGCTATTCATATTTAAGTAAATTAGTGGTACACTGTTTACAAAAACAAATATTTATTTTAGACAAAAAAAATCAACATGTAAGTGTCAAAAAATGCCCAAGATTTGATTAGACATTTCAAATAAACACACATTTGATATAATAACAGGAAGGAGAACAACTAGAAGGATCAAATGTCAAACTATGCTTCTATTTTCTGCCATTTTAAATAATTTCACCCCTCAAAAAACACCAAAACTCTGAAGCAGGACATCAGTTTGTCAACTTACAAAATGAGATTTAAAATTTCTGGTAGCTGATTTAACGTTTTAGCATTTTAAAAACAAAATATTAGAAGAAAAAAAAATCAACTGTTCTTTACCAAAACTGTAATGTTTACTAACTTGTTATGACTTATTATAGATATTACAGATAATGGGCTCAACATTTTGTGCTTATAAACATAAATCAGACAAAATAAGTCGATACAGTTCTATGAAAGTTTACTTTTATATATAAAAAAGAAGAAATTGCATTACAGTATATTACTTAACTCAGTTTTATGGCTGGAAAATGCAAATCAGATGCATTTCTAATAAAACTGTTTTCAATACTTTAGATCTAACTTATAATCTTATTTTTAAGTCAAAATAAAGCCAGGGTTCATGATAGATTCAACTTTCTGCGTTTAAACGTGAAGTTTTATTAAAATTTAAAAGTTGTGTTTGGGGGGCTTTTATTGTCTTAACCCAACAACAGCTCGGTGGACGAACAGCAGAAAAGTCTCACCTGAAACCGCGAAGAAGACGATGAAAACAGCGACGAAGCTCATTTTTCAAGTCAAGGTTTCCCTTTTCCGTCGAAAGAAGACAAAAACGAGAGCAGAAATTAAAAATAAATAAATAAATAAGCCCCCGCGAAGTGCCGCGGACGTCGCAGCACAGGTGGGTTGTCGCACTTGACTTCACGGACCGTTAGCTCGGAGGGTGGTGCGGTGCCGCTCTTCCGGTTTACCTCCCTCCTCTAATGGGGCGAAAGTAAAACAAAATGGAGTCAGTATTAAAAAATGCCCATCACAGCTCGTCCCGAGTGGAAACGATCACAAAGTCGCGGTGCGGAGCACAACACGGACGAAATGACAAACTGGCAGAATCTACAGCGACCCTGTCACGTGAGCCTGGGTGGCCCCACCCCTCAGTATGGAAGTCCGTTAAAGCCACAAAAAAAACTGAACTGCGACTTTCATTCGCATAATTACGAAATATGAAGCTAAAATCATAGTTATCAGTTTCAAAGTTATATTTATGATATACGTATTTTTTTATGAATTTCAAACTCATAATATGTGTTTGAAATTCATAATGGACTTTTATATGACTATAAAACTTGTGACTGTGAGTCATGACTTCTATCTCATAATTATATTACAACTTTTTAACGCATAACTATAACATTAAAGATTCAGTATGTAACTTCTCTAATATATTTTTAACATATTTCTTCACTCTATCTCCTGACGACTGATGTTAGACAGGTAATCTCTGAAAAAAAAAACAAAAAAAATATTGTCCCCTTGCTTCTAAATAAGCATTTCTAAAAAGCCACAGTGACCCGCCGTTAACCAGCCAATAAAAACAGAGTTTTTAATCAGCCAATAAAGCTGCGTTCCAGTTGTCCTCAACAGAGCTTCTCACGCCCCCGCCTGTCCCAGCCCCAGCGCCACGCACGTTCTCGTTCAAAGGATTGGAAAGCGATGCAGGACTGTTTTGTATGTGACACAAATGTATTAAATTCCCCTTTTTCATCCCTGATATTGACTTTTCTTTTTTTTTTTTTCAAAAGTCAAATGATCGCTTCCTCCTCCGCTCTGCACCGCTCCCTCCGCTGACTGCAATGAATGAGGAAATGAATCTGTCACGAGCGAATTAAACTCGGGTTCAACGTGGCTGCCCGAGGCTCTGCAGATTTCCTGGTCTTCTGGTGTGCTGGACTAGCACTCCATAGTTTTATTTTATTAGAACGTTTTATTAACATATAAACACAGAATATCGCAGCGGCTCCGAGAGGACATGCAGTGGAGGCAGAGCTGATCTCAAGTTCAGCAGACCACGGGGGAGCAGAGCCATACATGGCTCTGAGGGGGAGGGAGCAGAATGCTTTTCCCTGTTGAAAATATTTCTAAGTGCTGCGCTCTACAGAAAGTTATATATAGCACCTTTAACTTATGATGACTGTATTTCACAATTATAACAAAAAAAATCTTACCTTATATTACCGTATTTTTTGGCCTATAAGTCGCACCGTTTTGTATAATTTGCATGCCCTGCGACTTATAGGGCGAAGCGACATATTTATAATTTTTTCCCCATATTTTTAGACCAATTTTTGGCTGAGATATGACCGTTTCCATTATTCTCACTTACAACAACACTCCCTGTATGAGAAGTTCCAGTCTGGATTCAGGGCAGCTCACAGTACTGAGACTGCACTGCTGAGAGTTACTAATGATGTCCTCTTGGCTGCTGACACTGGCTCTCCCTCCATCCTTGTCCTCCTTGACCTCACTGCAGCCTTCGACACTGTGGACCATAGTATCCTCCTCCACCGTCTTCATGTGGAGGTCGGTCTCTGTGACACCGTCCTGGACTGGTTTAAATCTTTCCTCTCCAATAGGCTGGAATGTGTTAGTCTTGGCAACGCCACGTCCCAGACAGTCTCTGTCTCCTGTGGTGTCCCTCAGGGGTCGGTTCTGGGGCCCCTGTTGTTTTCCCTTTACATGCTGCCTTTAGGTCAAATTATTAATCAGTTCAACATTTCTTTTCACTGTTATGCCGACGATACACAGCTTTACATCAGGACTGGAGCATCCTCATCTTCCACCTTGTCATCTCCATCTTCACTCACTGCCCTCTCTGCCTGCCTGGAGGCAATTAGGGCATGGATGAATCAGAACTTTCTTCAATTAAACCAGTGTTTTTCAACCACTGTGCCTAGGCACACTAGTGTGCCGCGAGTGATCGTCAGGTGTGCCTTGGAAATTATCAAAAAAGCCCCCCATTTCTACAACCTCTTTAAATTTAAGACCACATTGTTGTGGTACTGTTCAGGTGTATTTTTGAAGACATGTTAAGTGCAATTTGAAATAAGAAATATAAAATTTGATAAAACTACATTTTTGTGTTTATTTAATTCCTATTCAAGACACTTTGATAAGAATGACTATATATTTAATATAGGCGGATACAGTGTATCTATGTTTACAATTTTGGTTGGTGGTGTGCCTCGGGATTTTTTTCAATGAAAACACTGTGCCCTGGCTCAAAAAAGGTTGAAAAACACTGAATTAAACTGCTCCAAGACCGAGGCCATACTGATTGGCACCCCTCACCAGGTACAGACATCTACTATAACAACACTTTCCTTTTCTGGACAAGACATCCCCCTCTCCACCTCTGTTACTAATCTTGGAATAAAAATGGACTCCAATCTTACATTTGAAAATCACATTAAGCTTCTGTTTAAAACTTGCTTCTTCCATCTTCGAAACATCTCTAGACTTCGCCCATCCCTAACTTTTTCCGATGCTGAGAAGCTCGTCCATGCTTTTGTCTCCTCCAGGCTCGACTACTGCAACTCCCTGTTTATTGGAATCCCTGGCAAAAACCTTCAGAAACTTCAATATATTCAAAACAGTGCAGCAAGGATCTTGTTGCGAGTTCGTAAATTTGAACATATTACGCCCATTCTTCATAACCTTCATTGGCTTCCTGTCGCCTACAGAATTCAGTACAAAACTGCTCTCATTACACATCAATGCTTACATGGAACTTCACCAGATTATCTGAAGGATATTCTTATTCCACACTCATCCACCCGGTCGCTGCGGTCACAGAACAGTAATCTCCTTCACATTCCGAGAACCAAATTAAGGACCATGGGAGACCGGGCTTTCAGTGTGGCTGCCCCCCGCCTGTGGAACTCTCTTCCTGACTGTCTGAGGGTCCCACAGTCTGTGGTTGACTTTAAGAGCGGCTTGAAGACCTTTCTTTTCAACCGAGCATACTCTACCTCCTCATGATTCTACTTTTGATTTTAGTTGATACTGTTATTGATTTTACTTGTTTTATTACTTGTTTTATTGACATTTAATTTCTGTTGCACCGTGTAGCACTTTGAGATTTTCATTAATGAAAAGTGCGTTATAAATTGAATTAATTATTATAATTATTATTATTATTATTATTCTGACGGGAAAAAAATGGAGCAGTACCCCTTTCGGCCACTAGGGTCCACCGACCGTTCCTAGCTCATGTGTCCGACGGCAGCCTCCTCTGGTCGGACTCACTCTGTCGCAGCACGGCCTCCTGCGCTCTGGAGGTATGAACTATTGTTAGCTCAGTGTTTTAATGTTAGCAATGCAAAATAGGTCAAGAACCACCGGACAGATTTTGATGAAACTTACAGAAAGTAATCACTGGATGGACATTTACAACCCATTAGCTGTAAGAGATGTTTGAGCTAAAATTCGATTTATTTATAATCTATTTTCGCAGCGCACGCACACTTTTGGAAGACCATCAAAGCGAAACAATTTAAATCCAGCTGATTTGAACATTACCTTAATTTTTAAAGGAAAAGTTAAGCTCAAAAACACTTTTGCTATATTGTCAGCAAACATATATACCGTATTTTCCGGTGTATAGGTCGCACCTTTTTATGTTTTTTTTTTTTCCCAAGGCCTGCGACCTGGTGCGACTTATATATGACTTTTTATCACTTTCTGCGAAACAAATTTTTAAATCCAGCTCATTTCGCAATTACAGTACGTTCATTTATTAAGGGAAAGTTCAGCTCAGACATATATTTGCTATAATTTTTATCAAACAAATAATTGTTTTTAAGTGTTAATCTTCTTAAAAGCCTTGCTGTACGCTCCTGTGGCAGACATTTGCAGCAGAGCTACGGTAAACGTAGGTGCGACCTACACTGGTGCGACCTATCTAGGGATTTTTCCAATCTATTGATGATAATTGGACAATGTGACCTATACACAGGTGCGACCTATACACCAGAAAATACTGTGTATATATATTAAAGGTGCAGTCTGCAGTTTCTGTAGAACGCAGCACTTAGAAAAAATTTCAACAGGGAAAGCATTCTGATCCCTCCCCCTCAGAGCCATATATGGCTCTGCTCCCCCTTGCTCTGATGAAATTCAAATTCAAGCTGTTTTTATTGGCTGGTTAAAAAACTCTGTTTTTATTGGCTGGTTAACGGCGGGTCACTGTGGCTTTTTAGAAATGCTTTTAGTAACACCTGGAGAAGCAAGGGGAATATAGTTTTTTCAAAGATTACTTTGTCTAACATCAATCTGTCAGGAGATAGTGTCGAGTGAAGAAATGTGTTAAAAATATATTTTTAGAAAACTTACAGACTGCACTACAGAAACGGCAGACTGCACCTTTAAGGTGTATATCTTGTTAAATTTTAAAGAAATGAAGCATATCCGCTCGCTGCGTGTGCACGCTTGGCAGCACCGACGTAGCAAAACTTTTTTTTTAATTCAGCTGATTTGACCGGTACGTGCATTTATTAAGGAAAAGTTCAGCTCAGACACATCTTTGCTATAATTTTCAGCAAACAAATAATTGTTTTTAAGTGTTAATCTTGTTAAAGTCCTACCGTGCACGCTCCTGGCCATTTCTGGGTTGTCACCTCTGACGCGTAACATACGCGACACGTCAGCGGTGACGCATAATATGCGACTTATAGGGCGAAGCGACATATTTATGGATTTTTCCACTTTATTGGACATAATTGGACTGATGCGACTTATAGGGCGGTGCGACTTATCGGCGGGAAAATACGGTAATAACTTTTAGACGCACAATTATGACTTTAAAATTCAAAAATAAAAAGGCTGTCTGAGAAAAGTAGCTTTAAAACTCAAGTTTTAAGTTAAACTCAAAACAGTCTGCTCCTCAGATAAGTAGTGTTCACTTATCATTTTTTGAAATGAGTTTATATTTCACATTTCTGCCTTTAAAACTTGTAATGAGATTGTGTTTAACTTTTATGAGTTTTAAGTTTTTGAGATAAAAGCTGTCATAAAACAACTTAATATTGCACAATTCTGACAAAATGTCTTAGAAATGGCAAGCTCACAGAAGAGGTCTTATATTTGACTTTAAAACTCATTACTTGTGTCCTTCAAAATAAATGTAACTCACCTTATTGATCTTGTGTTCCATGACTCATATAAATTACTTTAAAACTCCCTTTATTGACTTTGCACATTAAAATTAAAGCAAAAATATTTTTAATATCGCCTACATCTTTAAAACGTTTACTGTACTCAGGAATTTGTCAAAGGAATTTAAAATCTCATTACAATGGCTTTGCATCTAATAAATTATCTTTATTCCATATTTATGACTTTAAAACTGATTTATGACTTTGCATCTAATTAACGCACAACTTATACCTCAAAGGTCTAGCTTTTAGATATAGTTATGACTTTAAAACAAAGATTCTGTATCCTATGAAGCATTTTTTTTACATTCAGCTGGCTGAAATGAGCTTCCATACATAACACCATATGATAAAGCAGTTTTCTTTAATTGGTTAGGAAATAATAAGATATGACTTGTAACAAACTAATAAGCAAAAAATTATAGTAGCTAACATTAACTGTGTTTACACCTGAGAAAAATCTGAGCTTTCTGGAATAAATATCATTTTGATAACGACGTTCATCTCAATTATTTTTCCTAGATGATGATGAATGTATTTCAAAGGATTTTAGTAAATATAATCAATATATTTTATGCTTGTGAAGTGCCTGAGCTGCATATAGATGAGTCTACGTAGCCTGAGCTCGGCAGGCTGCAGAGAACGTGTGGCGAGTCAGCTGACGTCCTCACCAATTCACGAGGTCGTGCAAAACCCCCAAAAGAACGCAGAGACTGCTTTAATGCTTACAGGGCTCTGCTACATTCTTTCTAAAGTTTTACCCACTGATAAAGAAAAACTGACGTTAATACAGAAAGTACGAACGCAAGAGCTTTTATTTTCACTTCCACAAACTGGATATAAACTCTAAAGCTTCCTGATTCAAGTCTGAAAAGGAAAAGGGTTCTCAGAAGTTAAAATGATCGGAGTCTCTGCTCAGAAGTCACGTGTGAAGTAACTGAAAGCTGTTTTCGCTGAAGTCACCGAAACTGGAAGGTAATTGCCAGTTTTTTGATTTGTGACACAATTTTCTCTTTTTTTTTTTATTTATACCAAAGTGTGAAGCTAAGAGGGAAGTATTTGAGGGACGAAGCTATAAAAGAAAACAAAACTTATCCACTGTTGCCCAAATATAAATCATTAAATATCCACTTTATTCAAGTTCACTTCGCAATCTTGACAGAATACAATCCAGTCTACAAAAACACGACGTCGGACATTTTGGTCAAAACGTACAAAGATAGCAAAAGTGACACCCCGCGTGGCTGGTGTCGCCTCCTCAAACAGCTGCTTCTCTACCCAGTCAGGCAAACAATCCAAGTCAGAAGCTAATGCAGCCATTAAAAAAAAAATAATAAAAATAGACGAGAAAACATCTCAAACAAAAACAAAACGCGTACAAGAAAACAAGAAATCTTAAAACTGGTGGAAACAGATTGTGGTAGACAAATTCTGATTTCGATTAATGGGAAGGAAGGAAAGCAAATCCAAAGTAAACGAAACAAAACAAAAAAAAGGGGGGATGGGGGGAAAGAGTGCCCATTAATTTTAGTTGCAGACCCGGACCGCTCGTCCAGCCTGGTTTCAGAGTCCCTGTAAAGATGTGGCAGAATGGGGAACAGCACAGCCGAGTCTCTCCGTTGCTCTGGACCATCCAGATGCTGCGAACTGGACTGCGTGGAGAGGCGGGTGGTGGAGGGGGCTGTGTTGGGGAGGGGGTCCAGCTGTGAGCCTGCAGTGAGAAAAGCACGGCAGTGGCAGCAGCTTTCCCTCAGGCAACATAGTGATACTGGTTTGGAGTCTCCTTGTCACGCTCCATGTAGTCTCTGTCTATGAGCGACTCGATGCGCTTCTTCAGGTCGCCCGGCTGTGAGAGAGAGAGAGACGGAAATGAAGTGAGAGCTACAAACCCAAACCTGAAAACGTTTGGACGTTGAATTTAATGCAACAAAAAACAAAACGCAAAGATTACAGAGACACATCTGTGTTGTGCACTGTTTGTTAAAGGTTTTTCGAGCATGATGGAATTGGCAGCGCTACCTCTAGCATTTTAGCTAGCACATCTGTATTGCGCACTGCTAGCTTCGTGCTACATCGTTGCCGACCAGCAGCATTTCTGTTGACAGTGGGGCGCCCTGCTTGTTAAATGTAGGGCTGTAGTGATACAATAATCTCACGATACGATACACGATATTCTGCTCACGATACGATATATATTGCGATATTCAGCAAACGATATAATTCAATACACTTTTGCGATTTTCTGAAAGATTTTAGAGGGACAGAATGATTTTGGTCACATTTTGAGACTTTAACAGACTTGGATTGAATTAATTTAACTGAAAACTGATGAACAGCACCAACTACACAATACTTGGCTCTGGTTGGACATGGACACAGACTTAAAGGCGACAGCTGGACAAAATAAGAAGTGGTGAGAAAACATGTTTCTTTCAATTGAAACAGTAAAAACTGTAGCTTACATGCATTTGTAAAGTAAATAAAGTGCACCAAGTGCCCTGCTCTGAATAGTTTGAAACCTTTTTAACCTTGACACTTAACATCTGAAGGAATCACTCTTGGTAAGTAAACAGTAATATGACTTCTCCAAAACAGTCTATAATTCAAGTAATGAAGAACATTTAACTTCAAATGCACCCATCTTAGCAGAGCAGCTTAAGGCCTGTAGATAGACCCTGACTAATAAGTGAACTCTAAACAGAAAGTCTACTCTGCAGACCAAGTGAGCTACATTCTCCTCAGATTTTTGTTTAGAAATAGAATCTGATCGACGTGCTCTGGGAGAAGTGCACTTCTCTGCGCAGTGATGATATCTCCAGCGGTGGAGAAGACTCTCTCTGAGGATACACTGGTGCCAGGGATGCAGAGGTACGATACTTGCGGATTAATATTGATTTTTTTTTTCTAGGAAAGAAAAAATCGATATATATACATCGCGATATCGATATTATTACACAGCCCTAGTTTAATGGTGGGGAAACACTGAGGGACCAGATTTTGGAGTGAAGTGCCGTTCATGTCTGAGGATTCCAGCTCTTCAGCGGTCCCGGATCATCTTTGCTGGACAGGAGCAGACGTTCTAAAGCCTGCCATGGCTTTTTGAATTGATGGTTCTTCTCCAAGGCAGCACGGTGGCTCAGTGGGTAGAGCTGCTGCCTCTCAGCAAGCAGGTTACACTGGTTCAAATCTAGTCCGGGGGCCATTCTGAGTGGGGTTTGCAGGCCTTCTCCGTGCACGTGAGGGTTTTCTCCGATTTCCTCCCACAGACCAAAAACATGCATGTTAGGCTGATTGGTAACTCAAGGGTGTCAAACCCACTTACAAAAGGGGGCCAAAATGAAAACCTTTTTCAAACTAGGGGCCGGTTTCAGAATCTACATTAACTCAAATCTGATACCCAACATCTTTTCTTGGTCGCAGGTTCTTCAACCAGAGTTTGATTGGTCTCATTTGACATTTTCTGTTGCACATTTGACATCATCAAAGATTATTGAAAAAAATTAAAGTTATTACAGTATTTTACATTAAAAATAACATCTTGTGGGGCCAGATGAGATGTCAACGAGGGCCACATTTGGCCTTGAGTTTGACACATATGCTCTAAATTGTCCCTAGGAGTGAGTGAGAGTGTGAATGGTTGGTTGTCTCATATGTCTCTCTGTGTCTCTGGGATGGACTGGAGACCTGCTCGGGTTGTCCCCCGCCACTCGCACAGTGACTGCTGGATATGGGCACCAGTGACCCCCGCAACCCAAAGAGGAAGAAGCAGGTAAAAGATAATGGATGGATGGTTCTTTTCCAGATGTGTAAGCTGCCCATGCCAGAGGCACTTATGCACCCCCATACCATCAGAGAGGCAGACTTTTAAACTGAGCACTGTCAACAGGCTGGTACTCTTTAGTACAGAGGACAAGAAAAAAACAATCCAAATGTAAATGTCTGGCCACAGAACAGTTCTCCACTTTGCCTCAGCTTTGGTCTAAAGAAGACGGTTCTGGATGATGTTCACATCTGCCGCCTTCTTTGCACAACAGAGCTTTAAGCAGAATTTGTTGGTTGCACGGTGAACTGTGTTTACAGACAATGATCTGTGGACGTGTTCCTGAGCCCATGCGGTGCTGATCAGAACAGAACCAGAACTGTTTTTAAAGCAGTGGCCCCTGAGGGCCCAGCGATAACGACCAAGATCTTTTTATACCCAGTCCTTGTCCTGACCTGGTGACAACTAACCTAATTAGCTGCAAAATGCTCCTCCAGCCTTTTATTTTTTCAGCCTTTTATTTTTTGTACTACCGGTACTTACTGTTATATACTTTTGTTGCACCAGGCCCATTTTATTTTAAACATGCTGCTGCCATTAAACTCAAAAATATTACATTTTTCAAAATGTGCTGCATTTTCTTAGTGTTAACATCGTTTATAAAAATGGATTTATGAGAGCTGCAAATCACTGCATTCTGTTTGTGTTCACATTTTATACAACATCCTAACGCAGAATTGATGTGGTAAAAGAAAAATGAAAACAATGTGTCACCTTGACGGGAAACTTCAGCTGGTTGTAGAGCTCCGATACCAATAAGTTGTGGCTCAGGGTCTTCCTCATTTTCATGATGCGAACAACAGCCGCATCGATCTGATACTGCCTGTCCTGAAACACACGCTCCGTGGTGCTTACCTGCTCCTCTACCTGTAAGGACAAAATGTTTAAAATATGAACAGATCCTTCCACATAACAGGGCTTATTACCGTATTTTTTGCCCTATAAGTCGCAGTTTTTTTTTTGCATAATTTGCATTCCCTGCGACTTACACGCCCAAGCTACGTATTTATGGATTATCATATTTATAAATCAATTTTTGGCTAAGATATGACCATTTTCATTCATTCTGACTGAAAATATTGAACACTACCATTTTCAGCTGCTAGATGGCAGTTGAGCAGTATGGCATGCCTTTGTATCATGTAAAAGGTAAAAGTGGTGAAATTGGTACAAAACCATATGTAATTTCTTACTGGAAGCAATTTGTTAGTAATGCTAACTGGAAAAGAATTTGGAGTTTACCACACAAATTTTTTGTTACAAATAAAATTAAAGAAATCTCCTTCAAAATTATTCATAAGTTTTACCCTGTAAAGCATTTTTTAAGCAGATATAAAAAAGATATTGATACACAATGTTCATTCTGTACCTCTGCCCCTGAAACTGTACCACATCTCTTTTGGTATTGCTCATTTACTAAGATTTTCTGGAAGGACTTGACCCATTTCATAACAACTCACCTATGTAAACATTATCAACTGCTTTATGAACACATCATCCTGGGTTTCTTTGTAAATGACAATGAACATGAAAAAGAAGTCTTTATTATTAACTTACTCTTAATTTTTGCTAAGTACTACATACATAAATGTAAATTCTCAAGGAAAAGGCGATTTTTGGTGTGTTTTTTAAGGACTTTGAAACTTATATAAAAGACATTGAACACTGTACAAACAGTAAGGCTGTTAGAACATTGTCAGCATGGTCACAATGTATAAATAATACATA
Organism: Garcialebias charrua; assembly: GCA_038048925.1. Taxonomy (NCBI): domain Eukaryota; kingdom Metazoa; phylum Chordata; class Actinopteri; order Cyprinodontiformes; family Rivulidae; genus Garcialebias; species Garcialebias charrua. Next base: position 31,427 of record JBBPBX010009337.1, read on the forward strand.
ATTGTGTATGCTGATAGTACGATTGTATTTTTTTCTATTTTATTTCCCCCCTGGTAACTTGTCTCATCTTATTTCATTGTTTGCCTTATTATGCTGTTATTTCTTGCTGTGTTTGTTATATTTGCTTATTTCAATAACAGGGTATATGCAGGAATAATGAAGTTAATTTCAATACCTTTTCAAGACTTTTTCAAGACCTTCCAAAATAAATTCAAGACCTTATCGTCACTTTGTTTTATTAAGCAACAAATCTTTAATTTACAAAACTACTCTTGTTTTTAATTAAATCCGTGAATCTCAAACCTACAACAGAACTGAGATACAGTGGAAAGAAAAAAGTTCAAAAGAAGAAACTGAACCACGACTAGGTTTAAGAAAATATAGCTTAGGTTACAACAAGACTCGTAGCTATTTTAAAGTAACTTGGTTGAACAATGGAGAATAAGAAATAAACAGTAATCAATACATGTGCCTCAGTGCAGTTGCTTTGCATTCCAGCAACTCTTCAGTTTGCACCAGCTCACTGAGTTTTTCTTTACGTCTCCTTCTCAAGACATTGGACTTGGTGATCAGTTGGGCCATAAGAACCTGACTTTCCCTCTGCCTGCTCTGCCAACTGATCTGCATCTTTTTGCAGAGAATCGCACACCTCTTGTAGAACTTTTCTCTTATCTAGCTCCAGTCATATGGGACTTCAAGGCATTTATGCCCATTGAGACTACGCTCATCTTTTTTTTAACAAAATGTACAATAAGCCTCGCGGTTATTCTTGGCGACAGGCCTCAGCCATTCTTGAAAATCAGGCATCTCCAACCAGGAGTCCGAAAACTTGCATTTACCCATTGTTCTCACGGTCTCGCGGCAACTTACTCGAACACACAGACTCAACTTGGAGATAAAGCAGCCGCGCATGCGCACAAGATAGGCCTAGCCGTAAAGCATACCTGCAAACTCAGAAGGGATGAAAAAGGTGACAAACGTTGCACCAACCCCCCCCCCCTCAACGGAAAGATTTTGTAATAAAAAAAAATCATGCTTCAGGTAAAAGTCATTTACTAACCTAATTTAATGAGGACATACGTAAATAGGAAAGACTGTGTCAACCAAAAAATTAACAAACAGCAGCAACAGCAGAACATTTTGCTAACAGTAAAAACTCATTTATTAAATGTTTTGCCAGAAATTTTGAATAAAGTACCGTAGATGCCATTACCTGCATTCTGGTGTATTTTAACAAGTTGTTAAACATCTATGTTTACCTACACGTAAACACTTGATTCAATAACTATTTTAGAGACATCTAACAAAATAAATTCAGGTCCTGTGGACAGATTAAAAGATTGTTGAAATTATTGATCATGCATCAGGATATTTTAGAGACACCTCATTCAACTAGTTCATATTGACATCATCCTGTTTTTAAACTCACTCCTGTGGCTAAGATAATGAAATGAATGTGACAATTTATCAGTGACTTTAGGGGTGCAATTGACTTTTACTTTGTTAATTTTTTATTTAGTTTTATTGGTAACACAACATGCCATTTTACTAAACAATGATGACACTCATCTGCACATATAAAAATAAGAATATTAACTTTACCCAATGAACAGGTGACATTTTAATAACCACCAACAGTGAATTTAGGAGGGGCTTTTTAGTTTTCTGATTTAGTGATAGACTCAGAACAGCATCACTGATTTTAACTATTTTACTTTCCAGATTGTGTTACCTGGGCTCTTTCTCCTCTACAGCATAACGAAACATTTAGCTCTTTAACGACTTTTGACTTTAGGAAAAAATACATTTATTAACATATCCCAATATAATTAGGATATACACAAAAAAGATGGCTAGTCAAAAAATAAAAAAGGCGTTCAAGACAGAGCAGAGACACTGACATTATGTTTTCTCACTTTGAAACAGAACAAATGGTTTAATGTAGAGACTTACTGCTGATGTTAGTTTACGACTCCGTCATGTTTACGTTTCATCAGCGTGGTTCTCTCGTGTCGTGTCGTCACTTTTAAAAGCTGCATGTCGCGTTTTATTTTTTATTTTTATGAAGCGTCGAGCTCCCACATTTTAAAGGACTTGGTCGAACAATTTTTGCTGCGTCGGTCATTTGTAAAATTGTCTTAATTCCCTTTGAAAACACAGCTTCTAATCTGTTTCCGCCTTCTCCCTCTTCAACTCGCGCAGCTGCTGAGTTTTTTTGTTTTTTTAACTAGGCTGTTGTAACCTGACACTCTAAATTTGTGCGAAGCAGTTTCTGAATCCTCCGCGGTGAGGAAAACAAATTTTAGTCATACATACTTTTTGCTGTCAAATTATTTAAAGCTAGAATAACAGCAAAAAATAATAATACCTCATCAAATCGCTTTCAAGACTTTTTAATACTTTTCAAGACCCTTAATTTTCCCTAAATTGATTTATCAACTTTTAATAACTTTCAAGACCCCGCGGACACCCTGAATAAAAAACAAAAAGGTAAAAGTGGCTATTAATGACACTTGCCACAGGATGCCACGGTCATCTGCCTGGAGCAACCGTCAAACTCGCTTAATTTCGCTGGGACACCCAGGTGAAATGCAGCGAAATGCAGCGATTTGACCAATGAAGTGCATTTATTAAGGGAACGTTCAACTGAGACACACCTTTACTATAAAGTCTAGCAAACAAATAATTGTTTTAGGTGCTTATCTTGTTAAATTCTTGTTAAATTCCTCCCGTGCATTCCCCCGTGGCCGTCATTTGGCAGCCAACTGATTTTTGGCACAACACCGGCCCACATTTCTGGGTTGTCGGCGGTGACGCGTAATAGATGCGACGTATACGGCGAAACAATGTATTTCTGGATTTTTTCTCTCACTTTATTAGACATATTTGGACTGATGCGACTTATAGGGCGGAAAATACGGTACTGCTTAAAAACTACTGAAAATCAGGCAGCAAAGAAAGCGGGAGGTTGGAATAAAAAAAGAAAGAAATGTCTTTTAATTTTTATTTTACCGTTTCCTTCATTTGAATTTGGTTGATCTTGATGCGGAACAGCTTGTGTTTAAAATCGTTGTTGAAGTTGAATCGGTCTCCGTCTTCCACGTCTTTCCCTCGAGGGTTCTTGTTGAGGACACGGGCTTTCCCACAAGCCAGGGACTGCAGAGTGCGCCTGAGCTCTCCCTCCTCTGTGTGGGACAGCAGAGAATGAAGCAGCAGGCGCTTTGGACGCAACTGGACAGTTGGAGCACGTGTTTAAAGAAAAGTGAGACCTATTCCGGTGGCGGCGCCGATCTCCTCCACGCTGAATTCTTCTCCCTCGTTAAACATGAGCAGCACCAGCGTCTGGAACAGGGAAACCTGCACCTCCTTCTTCCCCTGCAGGATTCAGCAGTTCTACGGTAAGCGCAGCTCAGACTTGTTTGTATAGAATCCTTCAAAACGTGCCGTTAAGATCCCTTACCTCTTTAAACTCTGACTTCAGGACGGCGTGGCCCAGAGTGGGCTGCCACTGCAGCTTCCTCCCACTGTGTTTACCGAGGTAGAACAGCTTGAACACCTCCTGGAGTTTCACCATCTACCAAAAAGTTGAAGATAGAATGCCCATTCATTTACTGTAGTGGTTAAAAAAAAAGCTACATGGCAGCAAAAGAGAGAGGCTGCCTGAGTGTGTTTGAATGCACATCCAACCTCTGTGGGAAAGTCTTTACCTCTGAGGGCAGGTGGACCTCCATAGGTGTGTACGAAGGCCAGTAGCCCATAGTGAGGATGTTCACAGTGAGTTCTATGTTGCTCGGCTCACTTAGATTCTGCATATGCTGAGACAAAACAAAAACAATGTACTATTTGTGCAAAAATAAAAGTATTTTGTAAACATGGCATAAGCTCGTCTGTTTAAATGTTTAGGTTCAGGTTTTCTGTACCTGTTTGAACTGGATCATGATGTCTTTGGACAGCTCCATGTCCTTAAACATCCCCTCCAGCTTACTAGTAAACGCTGCTCCGCACTCTGCAGGAAGTCAAAACCCACAAATATCAGAGCTGACGTGCTCACACAGTACTTCATACACTCAGATTAGACAACACCAAGCTTCCTCTACTTTCTACATTTGTTTAAACTTATTTTTACTTTAAGTTTTAAGGTAATACATATAAAACCCATTTGAGACAAATCATTACTTCTTCAGTCCCATAAATGTACCGGTAACTGCAGAAATACAGAGCTGAATGATTTTACTGAAATTTGCTGAAGGAGCTGAAACTGAGATGATGAAGCTAAAAGAAGCTAAACGTTGAAAGCCCAAAGAAGCAGAATGTTGCCTAAACGCTGTTAAAAGTTCGCTAAAAGTAGCAATTTAAAGTAGCACACGACTAGCTAAAGTTAAAAAGGCTAACTAGAAGTGAAAAGTACAACAATGCTAGTTAAAAACAGCAAAAACAAAAGCTAAATCTGCAAAAAGTCAGCTAACAGAAGAAAGAGGGTGGCCAAATTTAAAAGTGAATTAGAAAATTCAAAAGTAGCTAAATAGTTTTTTTTAAAGTAGCAATGTAATTAGTTATGGTAGGAGTGGTGGCGCAGTGGTTAGAGAAGGTGGGTCTGTGATCGGAAGATCGCCAGTTCTACTCCCAGTACGGATAACATCAAAAAATGTGGGTGGGAAAGGTGAGAGCCGTGCTGCTGTTTATAATGATGTTTTTCTACTACATTAGGGCTTAGTGTATTACTAGCTGATGTCTCTCTTAGTTAATCCTAGATGTTATTATTGTTTTTCTCTTGCATTTGTTGTTGGATGTAACTGGGACCCTGTGTACATAATCTCGTTTTCAACACATGTACTACATGCGGTGCAAATGACAATAAATTCTCTCTGACTCTGACTCTGAAGTACCCACACCTGCCTCCACCCTCATTTTCTCCCACTCTGGGCCCTTAACCCCCACCATTTGCTCCTCCGGAGGGCATCTGGTGTAAAAAATAATTGCCACGGCTTCGTGCGACTTAGTTCGCTGTGGCGACCCCTAACGCAGGGAGCAGCCGAAAGAAGATTTTTTTTTTTAAAGTACTGTACCGGTAGTTATGATAGTGAAAAGGCTAGCTGAAAGCATCAGAAGACTAGCTAAAAGTAAGCAAGTGGTTGTGTCAGGAAGGGCATCCTGCTTAAAAACAATATCAAATTAAAATCAATCGCTAAATCCTAATGAAAGTTAGTAATGAAAGAGGCGGGGCACACCTGGACAGGTTGTAAATCCATCAAAAAGACACTAAGACACAAACCATTCACGCTCACACCTAGGGACAGCTAAGAGTTTATGACAACTTGCTGTTTCAAAATGTGAGAAACTGGAGACTCACCATGTTTGAGTTTGGAGAGCATGGACTTCTCAGCGTCTACAGAGGCGCTCTTTCCCACCAGCAGACGCTTGGCCAAGTCCTTCTTGTAAAAAGCTTCAAACACATCTTTTCCTGTTTTAGGAAATACAATTTCAAGAAGTTTAACCACATTCTCATACACACGCGCGCGCACGCACGTGCTTTCTTGTAAACGTACTTTTTGGGGACTTTGCATTGACTTCCATTCATTTTCCATAGCCTATCCTGGACCCTTACCGATCTGAAATTCACACCTTAGTCCTAACCCTACCCCCCCGGACTTCTCCTTATGGGACCAATTATTTTATGGTCCGTTAAAGGTTCAGTATGCAGTTTCTGTAGAACTGCAGCACTTAGAAATATTTTCAACAGGCAAAGCATTCTGATCCCTCCCCCTCAGAGCCATATGTGGCTCTGCCCCCTTGTGGTCTGTTGAATTTCAAATTCAAGCTCTGTTTTTATTGGCTGATTCAAATTCAAGCTCTGTTTTTATTGGCTGGTTACAAACTCTGTTTTTATTGGCTGGAAAATGGCGGGTCACCTTTTCTTTTTAGAAATGCTTATTTACCACCTGGAGAAGCAAGGGGACAATATTTTTTTTAATTTTTTTTCAGAGATTACCTGGCTAACATCAGTCTGTCAGGAGGTAGTGACAGAGTGAAGAAATATGTTCATAAAAAAAGCTACATACTGAAGCTTTAAAGGGACCTGGCTTTGGTCCCCATAAACTGCAGTTGGTTCCCACAATTTTTTGTAAAACTGGTAGGTAACCTGAAACAGACACACACACACACACACACACACACACACACACACACACCTTAATATAATTATTTATTGTGCATGCAGAAGTTTAACTGACCGTGTATGAAGCGGAAAATGATCATTATCTTGTCCAGGATTCTCTCCAGCTCCTCTTCTGTTGCCTCTTTGTTTCCTGCTCTTAACTTCGAGTCGACGTATTTAGCTGTGTGTAAGATATGTTATCATGAGGTGGAAATACTAAAAACCAAAACTTTTCAAAAGGACAACAGCAGTTTAACAAAGTTAAATGAGGTCCTCTGGACGGATTCTCCTTGTTGAAGCATTTCATCTTTTATCCAAAATTCTTGTTCAGTCTGAGGAGCTGCAACAAACTCAGTCTTATAAATAGCACCTTCTCAGTGGATCAACCAGTTTGTTGGTTACAGCCAGAACTAGCTGTTCATATGATAAAGGAGGACCATCAGCCTAACAATTGATCAGTGGCACCCTGATGGTTGTTTGCTATTCACAGAGGGCTGAGTGATACTAGCAATAACAGCATTGTAAGAGGGGGACAGTTGAACCCGGAGGCCTCCACCTCTGTTTAATGATGGACGGTTTCTTTTCACAAAGATGGCCTCCTTTACTCCTCTCTCAAACCATCGTTCCTCTCTATCAAGGATGTGAACATCTTCATCCCTGAAAGAGTGACCTCTGGCCTGGAGATGAGTGTAGACTGCAGAGTCCTGACCTGATGATGTTGATCTTCTGTGCTGGGCCATCCTTTTGGCCAGTGGCTGTTTAGTTTCCCCGATATAAGACTGATCACAGCCCTCCTGACACTGAACAGCATACACAATATTACTCTGTTTGTGCCGGGGGACTGGATCTTTGGGATGAACCAGTCTTTGCCGTAATGTATTTTGGGGTTTAAAAGCCACTGGGACGTTGTGTTTAGAAAATAAACGTCTCAGTTTCTCTGAAACTCCCGCAACATACGGAATGACCACTGGTCTGGGTCTGGGTTCCTTCTTTTCACCTGATGGCTGGCTGGAGTCCTGTTTGGGTTTCTTCTCTGCTTTCAGGAAGGCCCAGTTAGGATATCCACATTTCTCTAGAGCCTGTCTTTGTGTGTGATTTCTCCTTCTGTCTGGCTCCTGAGTTAGTGGGGACGCTGTCTGCTCTGTGATACAGAGTCCTGATGACTCCTAACTTGTGCTCCAGAGGGTGATGGGAGTCAAACTGTAAATACAAGTAGTCCCCAACTTACGAGCGAGTTCCGTGCCTACGGGCCGTTCGTAAGTCAAACATTCGTAAGTAGGATCACATACAAAAAAAAAAAGAAGTTTTTATTTTTAATAAATAAATAGATGTACAGTACTGTACAGTCACCAAGCACTTAGCCTATCATAACACAGTTTTTAAAGATGAAGGAGTGAGTTGAATTGTCTCCCTTTCACATAAAGGGAGCTAGCTCCCTTTATTTTTTTGTAAAACTGGTAGATAACCTTTGGACATTAATGCCTAACGAGTAGGGGTGTAACGATACACAAAACTCTCGAGACGAGACGAGACAAATTACAGAGTTCGCGAGAACGAGACGAGATTTTAATGTTAGTTCAAGAAAACTTCAAAGATCGGTTTTATGCCGCAAAAAGGCTTTTATTCTGTTTTAACATGTATTACAAACCCAACTGATGTCTTCATTTTACTGATTGAATCTCCTTAGACCTTAGAACGTTCAACTTTGTTTAAAAAAAAATAGATATTCACGCAGGACTTTCCAAAAATTGAACATAAATATCCGCATCAGCACTGAATCTGCAGCCGTCACTCACCAGTGTTGCCAGATTGGGCGGTTCACCGCGATTTTCCTTCTGACTTTTGCGGGTAAAGAGTGCTTTGGGTGGGTGGGACTCTATCTGGCAACACCGGTCACACCGGTGTTTACACGCGTGTCTTTACATTCGGGGCAGCGTCGGGACCCTCCATCAATGTAGAGGCGTCTGCGGCACCGGGACCCTCCATCAGTAGTTGGGGCGTCTTCTATAGCAACTTCATCCGGCGAAGCCATGCTGTCCGTGACGCTGACTTGCTAGGGGCTCTGCTAGCATTAGCATTAGCGACTCGCGAGACAACGTTACCTCTCAACGAGAGATATCGCGGGAGTTTAATATCGCGAGATCTCGTATCCATTCGCATAAAGGGAGCTAGCTCCCTTTATGTGAATGGAGCCTGCTAGGGAGGAGGGAGACAATTATACTCACTCCTTAACTGTGTTAGGATAGGCTAAGTGCTTGGTAACTGTACAGTACTGTACATCTATTTATTTATTTAAAAAAAAAAAATTTAATAATGAGATGCATTCTTAAATCCGAAACGTCGTAAGTCGGGGGTGTCGTAAGTCGAGGACTACCTGTACTGGTCTGTGTGGGTGGGTTTGCAGTACACCTCACAGTTTGCAAATTTCCTCCATCAGAAACTGAGACCTCACAGTCCAAGAAAGCCAACCTGCCATTTTTTTCATCTTCTCATGTGAACTTGATATATTTATCCACAGAGTTGATGTGATCAGTGAAATGTTGGGACTTCCTGACATTTGATTTGAACACAGATGCCATCAGCATACCTGAACCAATGACTCGATGGGGTCCCTGAAAAGGATGCTTAGGACCTGACTCAACCTTGTCAGATGTATCTACCAGGATTACGGAGCATGCATCGGGACAAAAACAGCAGTTCTTTTGAAAAGTTTGAAGGGCTAAAAATAAATCAGGCCTGACTAACCAATGAGTTCAGCGGGCTTGTTGGGCCTCTTGTTGATAAAAGTTTCAAAGGCCTCCTTCATGGCGTTGATGAAAGCCTCGTTCCGTGCGAAGCAGCTCTGCACCACGTTGTCCATCTTGTCTTTAAAGTCCAGCAGGTCTTGAACCATGTCCTTATCTTTTTCTGGTGTGCAAACAATCTCTCCACCGAACGACTGCAACCAGAAAACGCATCCTGTAAATGTATTTCTAAAACAACACGCCTTTCTTTTTTCTCCATTAATGCCTAACGAGTGTACCTTGATATAATCCCTCCAAAACTGCAGCAGGATGGGAAGTCCTCCCTTGACTTTACAGAAGAGCTGGTAGAGGAGGGCCAGTTCAGTGACACGATTCTCATCCAGCAGATTGCTCAGACCTGCAACAAAAAACAGATAGAAACATGTTATTAGATTGAACAGACTAAAAATAAACAATGTTAAAAAGTTTTGATTTAGCTCAAATTAACCAATAAAAAAACATAACTGAATTTTACTCTGAAGAAAGATTACAAATATTTCTATTTAGCCATCGTTTATGATTTAATAGGACTAATTCTACAATTTTACTAAAACCCACAAAGTAATAAAATGGAATTATTTTAATTAGGGTTTCAGAGGCAGACAAATGCATGCTATTGCCAAATTTATACTTCAACATAAAAGTATCCAGGCGCCTCCTGTGAGACTTTGGGCCAGTTCTTCTACGAGCTGCAACTTTTGGAGGCTAGTTGGTGAAATCTAAGACAATTATAATAATAATAAATTTAATTTATAACGCAATTTTCATTAATGAAAATCTCAAAGTGCTACAAAGTGCAACAGAGTCAAATGTCAATAAAACAAGTAACAAAACAAGTAAAATCAATAACATCAATAACAGTATCAACAACTCGACTGAGAGAAACGCAATTTCGGTCCTGTGTATGTCCTGTACAGTACATATTGCAGATCTGACAATAAAGTTGACTTTGACTTTTGACTTTGAACTAAGATCAAAGATAGAATCATGAGGAGGCAGAGTATGCTTGGTTAAAAAGAAAGGTCTTCAAGCCGCTCTTAAAGTCAACCAGTGACTGTGGGCTCTCAGGCAGTCAGGAAGAGAGTTCCACAGGCGGGGGGCAGCCACACTGAAAGCCCGGTCTCCCATGGTCCTTAATTTGGTTCTCGGAATGTGAAGGAGATTACTGTTCTGTGACCGCAGCGACCGGGTGGATGAGTATGGAATAAGAATATCCTTCAGATAATCTGGTGAAGTTCCGTGTAAGCATTGATGTGTAATGAGAGCAGTTTTGTACTGAATTCTGTAGGCGACAGGAAGCCAATGAAGGTTATGGAGAATGGGCGTAATATGTTCAAATTTACGAACTCTCAACAAAATCCTTGCTGCACTGTTTTGAATATATTGAAGCTTCTGAAGGTTTTTGCCAGGGATTCCAATAAACAGGGAGTTGCAGTAGTCGAGCCTGGAGGAGACAAAAGCATGGACGAGCTTCTCAGCATCAGAAAAAGTTAGGGATGGGCGAAGTCTGGAGATGTTTCGAAGATGGAAGAAGCAAGTTTTAAACAGAAGCTTAATGTGATTTTCAAATGTAAGATGAGAGTCCATTTTTATTCCAAGATTTGTAACAGAGGTGGAGAGGGGGATGTCTTGTCCAGAAAAGGAAATTGTTGTTATAGTAGATGTTTGTACCTGGTGAGGGGTGCCAATCAGTATGGCCTCAGTCTTGGAGCAGTTTAATTGAAGAAAGTTCTGATTCATCCATGCCCTTATTTCCTCCAGGCAGGCAGAGAGGGCAGTGAGTGAAGATGGAGATGACAATGGGGAAGATGAGGATGCTCCAGTCCTGATGTAAAGCTGTGTATCGTCGGCATAACAGTGAAAAGAAATGTTGAACTGATTAATAATTTGACCTAAAGGCAGCATGTAAAGGGAAAACAGCAGGGGCCCCAGAACTGACCCCTGAGGGACACCACAGGAGACACAGACTGTCTGGGACGTGGCGTTGCCAAGACTAACACATTCCAGCCTATTGGAGAGGAAAGATTTGAACCAGTCCAGGACTGTGTCGCAGAGACCGACCTCCACATGAAGACGGTGGAGGAGGATACTATGGTCCACAGTGTCGAAGGCTGCAGTGAGGTCAAGGAGGACAAGGATGGAGGGAGAACCAGTGTCAGCAGCCATGAGGACATCATTGGTAACCCTCAGCAATGCAGTCTCTGTACTGTGAGCTGCTCTGAATCCAGACTGTAACTTCTCATACAGGGAGTGTTGCTGTAGGTGGTCCTGCAGCTGAGCAGCAACAGCTTTCTCCAGCACAATTGGTGAACTTTCAGTTGCAGAATCAAAGTATTTTTAGTGTTTGAAACTTAGTGAACCATTTGTTCACGTTCTGAGCGGTCGGTCATCTTTTGAAAATTACAACCTGGTTTCATGTTCACGGCTTGCAGATCTGTATCCCAGGCTGTGCACATTCTACTGTTGCCTGCCTCCACTCACATCGTACCCGACTTGGCCTGCTTTGTACCTAACTCTGCAGCTGCCCCAAGCGTTTTGATTTCAGGAGTACACTTTTGAAATGAAACTAGGCAGATTTGGACCAGTTTATCAGATAGTTATTATTTATTTGTGTGGATTTTAGACACAGACATTCGGAGCAGCTTTCCATCAGCAGAAAATATACAAAAACTAAATTGACTAGAATTAGAGACAAGCGCAAGACGCCTGTGACGACTGTCATTATTTTAAAAGGAAAATTGTTGCACTTTTTAAAAACGCGTTTAAAAATCAAGCGTCAAGGCTCAGAGTCTCTGCGACTCACACATGGAAATATAGAAGCCCGATCACACGTTTTGAGACATTTTGGAAATTCCCTGACGGATAATGTTCAACTAGTCGCAGCCCAGTGAGATACAACCCTCAGGTGTCCAAATACATCTCCAACACTCTAGGATTTATGAAAACTAAATTAAGAAAAGTTAGAGATGGGGTCTAACACTGCTTCATTCACTAATAACTAGAAATATACAACCGGATGTGTTGCGAGTGAAATATTAGTACTGCAGTACGGGAGGTGTTTAAAAAAAAAAAAACTAGCTGCAGGCAAAGTTCTGGATGTCGTTCAAGTATCCAAGCTTGATTAAATTAGTAATGTACCGAGACATTATATTTGAGCAAAGCATTATGCTGTGTAAACTCAAACCAGCTGGACCAATTATACTTGTTAGTCTGCAGCAGTAACACTTGGAAGTCCCAGATCTGAGGGGCAGTGCCATGTTGGCCTACAAGTCTTTTATAGAAGCAGAAATTTAGCCTGTGAAATCATCAGATACTACACCATTATTAATTTAATACAAAAAATATAATCTTATGAGTATTACATGATACATTAAACATAAATAAGGACATGCAGATGCACCTTTTTGTAATATTGCAGTCATATGCTCTCCTAAAAGTTGTTTCTCGATGCTGTTAATGAGAGGCTTCCTGTGAACAGATGAGACACAAAACACATTAAGAAGTTGAAACTAATGCATACGTATTTATTACACAACTATTCTGGGAAAATGATGTTAATTTCAGCTTCTCTAATTTCTAAGCACAAAGGATATTTATGTGGTTGTTTATTGCAGTATTCGTGTGAATGTTGAGTTAGTATTCATACTTTTTTTTTTTTGTAGTTTCTTTCACTTTTTTTTGGACTCAAACTACTTCAGCATACTTTCAGCTATTTTACCCATTCAGTTATCAAAATATTCAGCTCATTTAGGACAGAACTTTTAGTTTGAGTAGCTGTCATAGTTTAACCTTTTAACTTTACTGTATTTATTGATGTTCATGCTCAATAATCCAGGTACCAAATCCAATAATTCTCAGTTGGGTCATCTGGACAGTTTCTTTTTTATAGAAACGTTTCTATAAAAAAGAAACTGTCCAGATGACCCGACTGAGAATTATTGGATTTATTTATGTATGTTTTCATTTCAAATCATTAGGATTTACTTCAAATCATCAGACAATGTAAAGTTATTTAGCATACAAGCTCTATTATAGCTTTTAGCTACTGCTTAGCTTGTGTTAGCTTTAAGTTTCTGTTGTGCTAGTTTTGTATTTTAGATGCTGTTCTGAAAGAAAAAAACAACTTTAAACTATTGTTCCACAGATTTTAGCTTTTGTTTAGACATTTTTAGCTTTTAATACATAAGCTTTTAGCTTTAGGTAAATGTTAGCTTTCAGTTGCAGTTAAGCAAATGTTAGTTTTTAAACAGTTCTGCTGGTTTTGGCTTTTGTTTTATCAAATATTACCTCAGTTTTGCTAATTTTAACCTTTACTACATTTAGATAATGGTGTGTGATAATTTTAGCTTTCAGTGCAGTTTTACAAAGTTGAACCTTTTTGCTGCTGTTCTGCTGGCTAAAGGTTTAGCAACTGTCTTGCTAATTATATTTATTAGATACTACAATGCTTTTTTTAACTTTAGTGTACCATTTTGCTGGTTTTACCTTTTAGCTACTGCTCTGCTGGTTTTAGCTTTTAATTGGTGTTCTACTGGTTTAACATTTTCCTGTTCTAATTTTAGCTTTTGTTTTGCTAAGCGTTTCATAATTTTAGCTGTAAGATTTGGCTCATTGGAGCTTGTGTTTTGCGAACCTCCGCTTTTGTTTGGATCATTTTAACATTTAATTTTATCTTCTTCAACAAATTTCAGCTGTCATCAGGCGCTCAGCATTCAGCACTGCATCCTCGCTGAAACATAACGTTTTCTCGATGAAGCAGCTGCAGGTTTTCCTCACATCACGCAGCCCTGCTTTACAGCAGGCAGTTGCTTAACAACTCAGGGAAACAACAACATCCTTATAAGCCTTACTGAGTGCTCTGGTCGAGGTAGCTCGCGATTCGATCGTTCTCCTCGTCTAAACGGCGAGCCACGTGGTGCAAATACTCCGGAACCTGAACACACACATTCAGTTCTACTCATACATAGAGCAGCAAACAGGTGATTGACTGTGATCACATGATAAGCAGATCCATAAGTAGCCTTGCTCACGTCTCTCTCCTGCATCAGCCGCTGTCCCTCCGCTGCGTAGAGGCGATTCGTCTCAGTCAAAAATCTCTCCTCAAAGGAGTCCTTATAAACCTTAGAAGGGCGAGACAGCTGGTTTATAGAAGCAGAGTTTCAGTGTGTTTACTGATGAGGGCAAACAGGAGCTCAGGTACCTGCAGGTCCGACAGCATGCCAAGCAGACTGCGGAGCAGACTGCGATCAATGGTTTCTCCGTTCCTCTCCAGTTCTATCTGCTCCAAAATGCCTTCCACTGTTCGCTTCTGGACGGCGCCGTCGCTCACAATGTGGGTGCGAAACAGTTCCAGCCCGGCGTCCCTGCAGCACGCCGACAACATTATTGACCCAAGAGCATCCTGACAAACAGAACTTCTTAAAATAAGCTAATTTTTACCAGATGGAAGGGAGCAGGGAGTTCTGAAGCACGTAGGTACGATCCAGGAAGAGAAAGATACTCCGGATCATTATCTGTACACAAGAAACAGTTAACTCATTATTACTTAAATCCACTTTCCGGAAGGTGTAAAAATCTTTTGACTTACAGTTTGTCTGCAGTGGTCCTGCCAGCAGCGATTCATTCGCTTTAGGAAGGAAAGATTATCCAGAGACTCTGTGAGCTCCAAGTCAAGAAAAATGTTCAATACTGTTGCCTGTAAAAAAAAAATATCTGAGAGAACTGGTCCATTTCCAGTCATGAAGAATATTCTAAAACCTGTAAACACCCAATTTAATTTGGTGCATGTTTCTCCAGGTGTGTCATGTGATGGCACAATTAAAAAGGATATTCTCTGAACTGGTGGATCTGGGCCTGAACGTGATCCTCACAGACTTGACGCAGCTGCTTGTACAGCGTCGGGGAGACTTTGTACGAACACAGGTTCTCCACCGCCTTTTAGGTGTTTCAGTGAGAGGTTTCATCAGAGACGTGGAGAAAAGACAAAGCACACGTTTAAGACATTTACACAGAGACATAAAATGCACAGTAATTGTTTTAATAACCTAATAAATGATCTAAAGCAAACTGAGTGACTGACTTAAGAGGCCCAGAGGTGGAAACTTAAAAGAATGTTTCTACTTTAATTGGAGATCACAACTTTGTGACACAAATATCAGATGGGGAGATGGAAACAGGCGAGCCTTCAGCTGATCCTGGGATTCCTGGGATCCTGGGATTCCTGGGAACACAGCTGTAGACTGTAATTTTTTTTGGACACTTAAAGAGGACCTCAACACGCTGTGAAACAGTAACTCCTCCCCCTAAGCAGATTCAAAATCTCCCTCAAAATGGGCGTGTCGAGAGACAAGGAGGGGAGGAGGTTGGGGGTTTTCCTGCGTCCATGCCTCCTCCAGCAACAACAAACAAACTAGAACTCTAGCCAACAACATAAACCAAGCAACAACAAAGAATAAACATGTAGATGTATTTATCTATTCCACCCGACCTATCCAAAACAAAAAGCTTAAAAAAAGAAAATAATAAAGTACTCCGTGACCGGGGATCGAACCCGGGTCTCCCGGATCCCAACCCAGCTCTTACACCACTGACCCAACTCGGCATTCGTGCATTGCTCCTCTATCGCACAGTATTAAAACAAATACAACCAGATAGGTTGAATGAAGTGAAAAATATTCCTAAAATAAATAAGTTACAATACACAAATAACTAGTGCCATTCCGAAAACTATAATATGCTTTGTTGCAGAGCTTTTCAGGAGTGAAATATATCACTTCCATATAAGGTATGAACTACAGTGAGGACCGTCTCATCTCCGCAGGGGATTGGCTCTGCTTGAACCACGTTCGTGACGAAAGCTTGCGAAAACACGTCACTGTGCGAATCCTAGACCAACAAGAAAATTAAGGTGCAATTCCTCTGTTCAACCCATAGGGCTACCGTAAACACGTTTTTAGACCAAATATTGCAGATTTAAACAAATACGAACAAAAACATGAAAACTAACACAGACATAGTGCTATGAAACCTTTTAAACACATTCTAGGGAGTTTATCAGATAAAAAAAGTTAAATTTGCATTTAGTTCCTCTTTAATCACATTTTTTGACATTTTTGTCTGTATTTTTCAGATTTCAGGCAAGTGATATTACAGCTCCTGGGTGGTTCCTGAGTATCAGTGAGATCTTAAAATTTTAAGTTTAAACAAGTTTTAGAGTGCCCCCCTTCCTGCTTCTATCTTATCGCCTCAGGTAGGAGTGTGAGGGTTAATGGCCGAGCCTCTCTGCAGGTTTCGACTCAGACGAGACGTCAGCGGCGTGACTTGATCAACTGGCTGTTTCTTCACTTATGCCGGGTTCCCACCAAATGCGCCGAAGCAGCCACTTTACATGCAAAGTCTATGTGGAGGTGCGGCCAGGGGAGGCGCGGCGCGTCTTGAGCATTTCAAGCAGCGCGGCAGTACTTTCCCACGCACGCGCGCGTCCAAAGCAGACGAGGCGTCGAGCAGCCAAAGTTCATTCATTTGAACTTTGGCTGCTCGACGCGTCGCAGCAACCAATCGGGAGAGCCTCTGCTATGTGATGACGCAACAACGACGGGACTGTTTTTGGACTTTTTAAACTTACCCCAACGAGCCTCCATGAAGAAACCAGCCTCCGGTAAGAAACTTGGCATTTTTACAGTTGCCGCTGTCTGCTCGAGCGTTCGATCGCCCCAAACATAAAAAAACATTTTAATCTCAACAAAGACCTTCGGAGCTGCAGTTCGGCTCGTAGAAAACCCACTCAAGTACAGGTAGTCCCCGATTTACGAGCGCTCTGATCTGCGAGGTTCCAGACTTACGAGCTGCAAATTTTTGGAAAAAACGAAAAAAATACTGAGTTTTCATGTGTTTTTTCACCACAGTTAGTTAGTTAAGCATATAGACACACGTTTCCGATCATTTTTATGCACTCAAAAGTAGTTTTTAGATGAAAATAGAGTGTTTTTAGTCGCGCTAGCGAAAACCGTTCCAATTTACGAGCGAAATTCCGGATTTACGAGAGAAATGGCGGCCGTTCCAAATTACGAGATTTCCGGTTTACGAGCGCCTCGTTGTAACGGATCTCGCTCGTAAATCGGGGACTACCTGTAGTAACAAGGCTCACGAACAGCTGATTTTATCTGCCCAGTGTACAGGAAACAAAACAAATCTGACCGGGAAGGGAGCCAGACGCTGCTCCCACTGCGCGTCTGCAGACGCGGCTCCCACTGCGCGTCTGCAGACGCGGCTCCCACTGCGCGTCTGCAGACGCGTTCTGTGTGAACAGACATCTGTTGACAAGCAGCAAACACGGTGCGTTGGGAGCGTTTTGATGCGTTTGGTGGGAACCCGGCATTAGTCAGCTGTGAAACTTCAGCTTCTCTGCCTCTTTTCATTCAGGCAGTTTTAGGACCTTTGGACCTACCGGAATGGACCGGATCAGCAACAGGAGAAATTACTGGTTGATTTTTGATGGATGGTGGATATTGATTTAAGGGGTCAGAGTTGTTGGGCCCTTTCACAAATATTATTTATATACCGGTAGTCTTTCCCATCATTCGAAGCCAAATGCTTAATAAATCTACAAAAATGCCACATTTATTTTGTTAAATGAGGAAAATCAACAGTATCAAGCAGGAAAGAAAGAACTCGGAACTCGGACCCCCCCCCCACCACCACCACCACCACCAGAAAAAAAAGTATGTGTATGTATTTACCCCTCTAAACGCAATACTTTGTAGAGACACCTTTGATTTTGTAGATTTTCCCCAGACATGGTGTTAATGTCTGGTCTTAAATGACATGATCTTCCAAATGTTTGGGCAAGAAACTCAGAAGAATTCAGCTTTTCCTTTTCTTTAAGCAAAGTGTTTCTCCTGCCCATTCTTTCATCAAGCCTAGCTCTGTGCAACTCATAATCCAAATCATAATTGGTCCCAAAACATGCATGCTAGGCTGCCTTCTGGCCCAGGCATCCCTTGCAAGAGATCTATGATCTCCGTGGGATTTACCTGGCTTAAAAATGATAAATAATAATAAATAATGATGATATGGACAGGAATACTTTTTTTTTCTTCCTTCTTTCGGCTTCTCCCTTCGTCAGGGGTCACCACAGCAAACTACTGTAGTCGCATGAAGACTTGGCAATTGTTTTTAAGCCGGATGCCCTTCCTGACACAACCACAGACCACCGAGCTACCACAGCCCTCTGTGTGGAACAGAGAGCTGATATCTAGGGTGCCCAAGGGAGCAGATGGTGTGGGTTAAGGGCCTTGCTCAAGAGCCCAGAGTGGGACAGATGAGGGTGAAGACAGGTGTGACTGCTTCACCTATCCCACCCACATTTTTTATGTTGTCGGTACCGGGGCTTGAACCGGCGATCTTTTGATCACAAGCTCACCTTCTTAACCTCTGCGCCACCACTCCCACTATGGACAGGAATAATTAAATAGTAAAA